>PVJL010005632.1:30749-105251 GCA_004026885.1 Lyroderma lyra
AAAAAAAAAAAAAAAAAAAAAAAAAAAAAAAAAAAAAAAAAAAAAAAAAAAAAAAAAAAAAAAAAAAAAAAAAAAAAAAAAAAAAAAAAAAAAAAAAAAAAAAAAAAAAAAAAAAAAAAAAAAAAAGAAAGAAAGAAAAGAAAAGAAAAAATTATACTCATAAATGAATTTAGCTAGGCCAAAGAGTACAATATCATTATATAAAAAATTGTATTTCTATATACTAGCAATGAACAACTGGGAAGTGAAATTAAAAAAAACACACAACGTACCCAATAGCATAAAAATAATATAGTTAGGAATAGATTTAATGAAAACTGTATAAAAACTTTCTATTGAAAACTACAAAATATCAAAGAGAGACTTTAAAGAAAGACTCATTAAAAAAGAAATATAGAATGTTTATGAGTTATAAGACACAATATTGTTAAGATGTCAGTTCTCTCCAAAGTGATCTATATATTTAATGCAATCTTATTAAAATCTCAGCAGGATTTTCATTTTAGAAATTAATAAGCTGAGTCTACAAATTGTGTGAAAATACAAAAGACCTAGAATAAACAAACTAATTTAAAAAGAAAAATAGGAAAAAGTTGTTTTAAAATTTACTATAAAATACACAGTAGGCAAGACCCTAATTTTGGTATAAGGATAGACAAATAAATAAAGGAATGGATAGAGACCATAAATAGACCCACATTAATATAATCAACTAATTTCTGGCAAACTGACCAAAGGAATTAAATAGGAGAAATAGATCTGGAAGAAATGAATATAAGGAAAAATGAATTTAGCCCCCTACTTCACTCACACTATACACAAAAATTAATTCAAGATGGACCATACTCCATACAAAAAATAAATCCATAAAAAACAAATCCATAAAACTTCTAGAAGTAAGTACAGGAGAAAACCCTTTATGAATTTTGGGTAAGCAATGATTTTTTTTTTTAGGTAAGTCAAAGAAAGCAAAATTCATAAAGGAGAAAATTAATAAATTTACTCAGCAAAATCAAAAGTTTCTGTTTATAAAAAACATTATTAATTAAAGGATAATTGTGTCATAAACGAGGAGAAAATATTCACCAAACACCTATTTGACAAAACGCTTCTATTGAGAATACATAAAGAACGCTTACACCTCAATATTAAAAAGAAAAAAGTTTAATTTAAAAGGGGAAAAAGTCTTGATCAGAATCCTCAAATGTTAAGATATACAAATGGCCAAAACCACATGAAAATATTCTCAACATTGTTAGTAATCAGGGAAATGAAAACTGAAACTTCAATGGGGTATCACTTCACACCTAATAGAATGAATGGCAAAAACAAAAAATCCGATGACTCCAATGTAACAAATAATGTGGAGCAACTGGAACTCTCACATATTGCTAATAGAATTGTAAAATGGCACAACTTGTTTGAAAAAGTGTGGCAATTACAAAGTCAAAAATGTATCTACTCTTCGACTCTTCAAAATAATGCAAGCACAAAATAAAATGAGAACTTCAAAAAATAGAAACACAAATCAACAAAAATTCTTACGCATCGATGTTCATAGCTGCTTTATTCATACTAGCAAAAAAGTAAAAACAATACAAATAGCCATTGACAGTAAAATCTAATTATAATATAAACATACAGTGGAGTACTATTTAGCAATAATTAGAATGAGCTACACTGTAGATGTATCTAGTGGTGTGTTGGTAAATGCTTAATAACTAGCTTTCCAATGGCAAATAGAAAAGTTAGAATTTGTAGTGTTTGCTAATTTTCGTGGTGGAACCACTCACACCATGGCTGATTTTAAGCTGTTAGTGTGATGACACTGCACCCAGAATTGGGAAGAAATGCCCAGTAGCACACTAGGACAGGAATGGAATGAATGTAGATAAGCTCGGGAGAACAGATAATAGTGAACTGTAGTAAAATATTAAATGATGCATTTTGAGATAAAAAGTGATGTTTGTTTTAAAATATAATTTATTAAATTGTAATTTTATATAGTTTAATTTTTAATAATAGTTTTTTTTAATAGTTCTCAAAATTCCTGAAAATTTAGCAGTTAGCCCTCCTTGTGAACTGATATGAGCCAACTCTAGCATATTGGTAGCTGAATTTCCAAAGCATACTGAGTGAGAAAGCCAACCACTAAAGAGTAAATACTGTATGGTTTGATTGAAATGAAGCTCAATAGCAGGTGAAACTAGTTTATGGAGATAGAAACTCAGAGTATCAGTTGTGTATTAGCTTGGCATTGGGAATGAGATTGACAGGAAAGGAACAGGAGGGAATTTTCTGGGGTATTGGAAAAGTTCTACATCTTGATAGGATGTATTAATATGTTTTTATCAGATTTTGCTGAACTATACACTTAAATCATTGCATTTCTTTACATATAAACTGTGCCTGAATAATAAGGAAAAGCAAAATGAAATTAACTGTATGAACAATAAAATAATGAATAAAATGAGGTGCGCGCGCGCACACACACACACACACACACACACACGCACACACACGCAATCAGGCAATCCAAAAGAGAGGGCCTACCATGAACAAAGAATATAGAGATGTGCAAAAGTCTGTTATACTTGGCAGATTCCATTGGTTCTATGTTTGGAAAATCAAGTTTAGTGAGAAGATGGCCAGAGAGGCAGATTGGGGCCAGAATGATTCCTGTAGTGATGACAGTGCCCCTGCTAACAAACATTTTCTGTGAAGGGCAAGATAAGAAATATTTTAGACTCTGCAGGCCACATACAGACTCTGTTGCATATTTTTCTTTTAGAACCCTTGAAAAATATAAAAACTATTCTCAGCTCAAGGGTTGTATAATAAACTGAGCTAGATTCTGCCTGCATGCTGTAGTTTGCTGGCCCCTGTCCTGTACTAAGCACTTTGGGTGCCTAAAAGAGGTGTCTTCAACTAGAACCACCACATGAGAGATTTGGGATTATACAGAAGGAGAGAGTGACTAAATTTTCCTGGGGGAATCTTCTCGGAGGAGGTGGCATTTGAGTTGGGTTTTGTAGGATAAGTAACAGGTCACATGGGGAAGAGCAAGTTCCAGGGGAGAGATGTTTCTACCGAGAGTCAGGCTCTGCCATTTGATAGTCATATAAAACGGGGTAAGGTTTTGCTGGTCCTGAGTTTCTTAATTTTTAGGGTGGGTTTTATAATACATATCCTCCTAACCTCGGAAGAAATGCAATGAAGATGAAAAGGAGAAAAACATCAATAAAAACAAAAATGCTGCTTGAAAGTTAAAAGTGCCTTAGAAATGTTGTTACCTCAGATCCTTCATCTTGCAGGAGCCAGGATGACTCATGCTACTCATGTGTGCACAGTAATTGCTGAGATTACTGGGCTCATGCCAGAGTCTTTGGAGAGACCACTCAGCTCTCAGAAGAGGATTGAGTGAGTCAGGAGCAGACGGTGGCGTCTCCTTCTTGATTGTCATGTGGGCCATTTGCATTGATTTAAAACTAAATTTGTTCAGTTCCTTGCTTCTTAAATGTACCAGTCAGATGATTATTTGGTATTTTTGAGGGACAGTGTCAGGATTTGTTCCTCTCTCCCCAACTACTAATTATTTCTATCATTTCCAAAGTCCTGACATTTGTCCAAATAAATAAATAAATAAATTTGTAAATAAATCTATATATTTATTTATATGAAAAATTTATATATTTATAAATAAATAAATAAATTTATATAAATATATTTATATATAAATATATAAAAATAAATTACAGTCGATGTACAATATTATTTTATATTAGTTTCATGTATACTAATGGTTAGACATTTATATCATCTATGAAGTGATCCCATGATAAGTCCAGTACTCATCTAATACCCCACATAGTCTTTACATTATCGATTATATTCCCCACACTGTATTTCCCATGCCTATGACATATTTTGTGACTACCAATTTGTACTTCCTAATCCCTTCACTTTTTCTTCACCCATTCCTGATCTAGCAACCACCCATCAGTTTGCTTTCTGTATGTATGAGTCTATTTGTTTTGTTTGTTCATTTATTCTGTTCTTTAGATTCCACATATAAGTGAAATCAGGTGTTATTTGTTTTTCTCAGCCTGACTTATTTCACTTAGCATGATATCTTCCAGGTCCATCCATGTTGTGGCAAATGGTAAGATTTCATTCTTTTTAATGTACAGCGCCTGACATTCTAACACCAAAGTTTCTTCTAGTCCTTTAGGATAAAAACAGCTTTTTTGGGGAGTGGGGGAAGGAGGGTAGGACACCATAAACTACCTACCAGAGAAATGATTTAGTGCATTGGATGCCTGGAAATGATGAAATGGAGATGTTAGGTGCTGAGTAGACTACCTGGTACCAAATTCTGTGTGCAAATTATTTAGTCTTGCTGTTTCTTGTTTATACATGACCTAAGGATAATGACACTACCTAGCCATGAGTATGTAACATACAACCTATTGTCAGGAAGATAGCATAGTACCTGCTGATAGTAATACATGTTAGTTAGTATTGTTATTTCTAGTCAAGACTAAATGTAAACAGAGGGATAGTTTTGTAGCTAAAGCTAGGAATGGAAGGAAGGAAAAATTGAGATGATAATAAATATAAATGTCATCTAGATTATTGTTTTATTCACGTGTTGGACCTATTAGTAGAGTATAATGTGAGCCAGTATTTCAGTATAGAATAAAAGGTGTCTTTGTTACCCATACTCTGAACAATAAAGGCTTTATCATAGCGAGACTCAGAGAGATTGTTTTTCTGTTTCGTACCTATGGTATATTTTTTTTACTGTTTTTTCCACTCTAGACAGGACAAGGATCCTTTTGTTTATCTTTTTACTTTTATTACTAGCACAGGACCACTGGGTACAAATTTGATGCTCAATATAATGTTTTTTGAATGAATACATAAACGATATCCATATACTTAATTCTTGGGGAAAATTAGTTGCCTATATGTGTAGGCAGATGTATTTACATATTTATGTTCACAGCTAGATCATTTGGGTCATCAAGATTAGATGCCAAGTACTATGTGCAAACTTGAGCAAATTCCAGAAGGACTTAATCTGTTACTGGTCAATCCAATTTATTTTTCCTTCAATTCTAGAGGTAAAAAATAAGCAAAATAACATAAGACACTTATACTCTTAAAAAAAGTACAATTGTTATCCATTGAAACATAGGATGAACCTATTTAAGATGGGGATTCAGGAAAAAGAAAATGCTTCACTTTAATTGACAGTGAGCCAATACGATATTGAAACAAAAGAAGAAATTTCATGAGAAAGATAGCCAATTCCATCTTTGAGAATTCAGTTAAAAAACAAAACCAAAACCAAAACCAAACCAGATTAACTAGTGATTTTCCTGAAAAGACCTGTCATTTTATTCAGAAAAGTTAATTTGGCAGAATCAACCTTAAATTGGTTTCCAGGATGTACCTTAATTACATTACTTTTCAGCAAAATGTTTCTGTCAATCAGAAAACGTTTTTCACACTAACCTGCATTAAAAGCTGAGGTCAAAGAGAACCGAATTATTCAGCCAGGAGCAACACGGGGACATCATGCATCCTGGAAGAGAGAGTGGCCCATGTAGACATGGCATGCTGGTAGGTTCATGGTGACATGTTTTCTTTTTGGGGAAGTCTTGCTGTAGTTGAAGAAGTAAGAAATCATGAATTCTAGTCTTGGGCCTCCCTGTTTCTTCATTTTAAAGGTTTATGATCTTTGGCAAGACACATCCTTTCCTTGTGTCTTGATTTCCTGGACTAGGAAATTTAAGACCCTTGTTTTTGTTTTTGGTTCTAAGCCTATGTGTATATGCTAGTTATTTCCCTGAATCCATTTTTAAGATATTGAGGGATGTTTAAAGGATATTATGGGATATTTACAAAGTCAGAAATACTTGAAGTTTTCAGGAGCACAACTATTTGCAATTCAGGGTTGTCTAAGGCACTCCACAGAACATCTATCCTTGGGGATAGAGAGCAACCAGGGAGATCAGGTAGCTTAAATGTCTCTCTCATAAGCTCTCCCTTAACTATGGTGAGGGCATTATGAGCTATGTTGATGTCTGTGATGAGCAAGACCCATGTGACCATTGGGACACCTACCCAGAAGACAGAAGCAGAGAGCTGTTTTTGGGAAGGTAGGCAGGAGAATGTGGTAAAAGACTAAAGAATTTTCTACCTGAGGAAAGGAGATGTGCAGAAGATTTTAGGCTCTTTATGCCATAAACACCTACTCAGTACCTAGTCTTTCATAGACACTCTGGAGAGAATGCTGAACCGCACAGATAGGGCTGCTATTGCCATGGAGCTCGTAGTTCCGTGGAAGAGAGTGATGTGTAAATAGGTAATGCTATTCCGTATCATGCTAGGGAAAGTGTAAGGTCCCATGGCAGCATGTAGGTGAGACATCTAACAGAGGTTTAGGGAGCTTTAAGGTTTTCTGGAGAAAGAGAGATTTACACAGAACACTAAAAATACAAGTACATGGATGGGAAAAACAAAAGGAAGTATTTGAGGCGGAGGGACCAGTAGGTACAAAGGCCTAGAAGTGATAGATAATAGGGCATGTTTAAGCATCTGAAAATAGTTTAGTATGGCTAGAGGGTATGAGAGGGTGGTTGAGAGTGAATGGTGGAGAGACCTCAAAAGTCAGTTTCTGGAGGGCCTCTTTGAGCCGTAGGAAGGAATTGGGTCTTTTATTGAAATCCAGGGGGAACCTCTGAACAACTTTAAGCATGGCAGTGATAGGATCAGATTTGTGTTTTAGGACATTCCTCCTGGTTGTAGAGTAGAGAAATGATTGGAAGGGGTTGAGAGCAGAAATGGGGAAAGGTAAGAGAGAAGGTTAGAAGGCTTTTGAAACCCAGGTGAGATAGAATGATGGTTTGAATTATGTCATGGGCAGTGAAATTGGAGAGAAGTGATGGATTTAAAAAATGTTTAGGAGGCAGGCTGGGAAGGACTCAATGAATGAGATGATGGAGACACAAAAATTTAGTTTTTAACGGGTGGTATGATAGTTTTCACAGTGTAGCTCTTCCATGTTGAGACCCTGGTACATAGCAGGTTCTGAATTAACACATGTTGGAGGTAGCTAGGGTAGAGAACTTCTGTTTAGGTGAAGAACTGTTTGTCTAGATGAGGAGTTAATAACCATCTCTTTCTCTAAGAATTGGCCTTTTCTCTGTTTCCTTCTGTGATTCATCGAGATTAGTTTCCAAGCTGCAATTTTTGTTCTTCAGGACCCTAGGTTGATTGGACAAAAGGTAGAAATTTGACTTTTCCTTCTGGGAACTTAAAGTTGAGACTGTTCATGTGCCTGGACGTTTCACATGTAGACTTGGGAGCTGTAGGGTGGACAGATTTTCTACCATGTACACTGGGGAGCAAAGAAAGAAGGTGAGCAAAGAGAAGCATGAAGGTTGTGCAAATATGAGTATAAGTCAGAGTTCTTATACTCTGACTTATAAGTACATAAGAACATGAGTTCTTACGTACTTGTGAGTATAAGGAGAGTTCTAATGTTCTTCCTGTCCTTTCTGCAGGCCCAACTGTATTTCTGCTGTTGGGTTCCATGAGATGCACTTGTACCCCTCTTAGAAATCCCCATGTCTCTTCTTTTTCCTGGCTAGTTTGAGTTGGTTTCTGTTACTTGTAGTATAAGAGTCTAAGTCAGCGGTTCTCAACCTGTGGGTTGCGACCTCTTTGGGAGTTGAATGACCCTTTCATGGGGTCACCTAAGGCCATCAGAAAACACATAATGTACTTATGTGGACCAGTCACACATGTGTAGAGAGCAGCTACCAATAATTTTATGGTTGGGGGTCACCACAACATGAGGAACTATATTAAAGGGTCACGGCATTAGGAAGGTTGAGAACCACTGGTCTAAGTAAAACACCTCAATAGATTCCCAGCAAAAACATAGGGCTTAACATAGCCTTATTGCTTGTACCACCCCTTGAATTAGTTGTCTTTTCATGCTTAACTTAGAAGTGCCATTTTATATAGAAGCTTTCCAGAGTGATGTCCAGTTAGCTCAGTGGTGGCCTTGGACAGCTATGCTTTGGTCATTACTCACAGGGTAGCTCCCTTTCTTAGTAGATATCAGAATAAAGCTTAGAAGTAATTGAACACCAGCCCCCGTCTGAGCCATAACTGCTTCAATTTGATATTGTGCCGAGCATAGCAGCTCAGCTCTGATGGATTCAATCCTTTTAAGAAAATTATGATTAGAATCAGGAACACCGATAACATTTTATTACCTGCTGAAGGTAATGTTTTTCTATCAGTAACGCTCATAAATATCTTAGATTTTCTTTAACTCTAACTCAGAACCCAAGATGTTTTGGCAAGAAATTACAGAGCACTTTGGAACTTTTATCATATCACTCTCTGAATTTAGTAACTGAGTGAATGTGTTATGTATCAAATTCTTGCTTAAAGAAATGAAGAACTGTGTTTTCAAACTGAAGTCATTTTAAGGTTTTGCCGCTGTTAAACTGAAAAACAAAAACAAAAACAAAACCAACCTAGCCATATTTGGGCTTAGTCTATGTAGCAAGGAAGTCAGGGAGTTGAGACAATTGGTGATCAAATCATGATGACTAGAATTTAGCAGGGGATACTACTTAGTGATTAAGAGATCTGACATTGGGATTAAACACACCTGGGTTGGAGCCTGGCTCTGTCCTTTGTCAGACAAGTGGCCTTGAGCACATTTTGATATCTTTTTACACTCCAGGCTTCTTTCCTGTAAAATGGGGATTGAAATTCTACCTACCTCAGAAGGTTTTGTAAAGATTAAGTGAGATGTTGCCCATAAAGCACTTGGTATGGTTATGGGGCATGGGAAAAACACATTGCATGTAAAGTGATTATTTTCATTTAGTGCCATATTGGAGGAGGGGGTCTGCACATAGGATGACCCGTTGTTAATTTAACAGTCCTCTAGAACAGGGTATGACAAACTATGTGCTTGAGAGCTAAATCTGGCTGGTAGAGGTTGTTTTTGTCTGGTCCACAATCTAAGAATGCTTTTTAGATTTTTAAAAGTGATAATGTTGAATGACCTTCACCTGAACCCCATGCTCCTGGAAAAAAGCAACTGTTATAAAAATCTCTTCATCTTTCATTTTCTGAGGCTAATTGCAGATGACCTGTCTACCCTCGCTTGTTCTGAGATAAAACCTGTCTTCATCCTCCTTTAAAACTTCCATGAAACTCATGGGTGATTCTCCTGTACCCTTCTCTTCTCTGAGATGTTCCTCATTAACAAATGTTGACCCTATTCCAATAACCTGAATAAAATCATCACCTTAATTATCTGATGCATTTTGTCTTTGCCACAGAATTATTAAAAAACAAAAGCAAAAACAAAAATGCAACAGGTACTGCTGCCCTTAAAACTTAAAATATCTTCTATCTGGCATTTACAGAAAAATTTGCTGACTCCTGTGTCTAGGATGAAAGGATCCTGGTCCAAAGCTTTGCATCAGCCACAGACAGTTCTTTTATACACTTGTTAAGGGATTTTGATGATCCCTCAGATGCGCCAGTAGAACATTGGAATGGGGGAAGGAAATGAACAATCTGGAAATTGTAGCAGATGAAGAATGGCCACAGGTTTTGTGCTGGATGTTTTCCCAATATGCTCTCATTTAATTCTTCCCAAATGAAAGGTAACAGAATGTGCCATCCCAAAATATGCCTCTTTGGCATAAGGATTATTTTGAAATGTTCATTTTGAGAAATAGCAGGTACAGGAGAAGCTTTGAAAACAGAGTAGAAGTTACCCTATTTTAAGGGATATTTACTTTTATAAAGGCAATCTCCATTTGCAAGGCGTCTCTCTCTATGTCAAGAAGAGAAGAAAGTCTCTAAATCTCTGGAAACTCTTATCAGTGGAGAAGGCACTGACTTAAATCTGCATAACAAACCTTACTTTTACCGTAATTTTCCTGGTAACTGCTCCATAGCTGATCTCCCCTCCCCCCAATGCATTTTTTTCTTTTGTCTATAGCTAAAGATGGCATTTAAGCTGAAGTTCTAAGCCACCTGAGAGAGTTACTTATTTTTCCTTGGGTACCTTCCATGTATACATGAGGTATACATGTTAATAAACTTCTGTTTGTTTTTCTCTTGTTAATCTGTCTTTTATTAAAGAGGTCTCAGCTAAGAAGGATAGAGGGAAAATTATTTTTCATCCCCTACAAAGTCTTGCCGAGTGGGTAGTTATCATCCCAACTTTACAGATTAGATCATTGAGTTTGAAGTTTAGTCATGTGACCAAGATCACAGAGCTAATATGTGTAATGGGAATGTAAATATGGAGCTCTGACTCTACAGTCCACATTCCTTCTATGAAGATTGCATTATGTTCAAGAACTTGAAGGTCGTTTGTGTAGGATATTAAGCAGATTAGGGTACTCTACAAGGAGGATGGGACTATTAATAGGAAGATTCTGGCTCATTAAACAGAAGAACTTCTTAAAGTAAGGCTCCCTAAGAGGCCAGGTCTGTTAAACTTCCCATCTGGCACTTCACGTATCTAAAGATATGAGTCTAAGATTTAAAAAAAATTGGAATTTTTGCTACAGAATATTTCACCAAACTCCATACAGACTTCTGTCGAGTTTTGATCAATGATTTCCAGTGGTGATTAGGCTGAGAGGTTAGGCCTTAGAGGAGGAGCACCTCAGAACTGCTGGAGAATCTATCATTCTCAATATTCTAATAGGCTTCAACACCTTTGAGACTTTCACTTTTGGGAGTGTGTCCTTAGGTTTTGAAGATGAAAAAGTATTTTAGTATCACTATTTTTATATATGTGCCATAGTTATAACTCAAAAATATCAAAATTATAAGAGCATTTTGCATCAGAGAACTAAAATCATTTTATTCCACTTAAATGTATTTAACATTATTTTTCAACTCTATTCTTCTTTTCAAATATCCTGATACCCGAAAACCATTTCTAACATGGAGATGATTTTTTTCTCTACCTGCTCAGCTGTTGCAAGCAAGTAATTGATTTGAATGTAATATTATCATTCCCTGTCCCCAGAGGCAATCCAGTCTAAGTTTGCTTTAAGCATTTAAAAATTCATTAAAACATTGGCTCTGTTCTGTTTTTATCCCTTGTTTTTTTTTTGGAAATAAAAATGATTTAAGAAATCCTAGAATAGGTCTTTATATGGATGTGTTAATTTGATATAAATTATTTATATTTCTTGTCATGCCTTGCTGCCCACCTGGGACTTGGGAGTAAATAACCTGCTTTCATTAATCTTTAAAATGGTGATTAGAGGTCTATCTCTGCAGAAATAATGTGATATGAGAATATTGGCTCTGGAAAACAGAATAATATCTTTGTTTTCAAATGTGAAAGTTTAATTTTAAACTACAAGATTAATGTTTTTGTGATATTCTACAAGCTTTGCATGTGCATAAAGGAATTATTTATCATTTAAAATTATTCTACTTCAGCATGTCAGGAGGGTCTGCCAACTTTATGTGGCTGGTGCCCTAGGCAGAGAAATCTGTTTGACATTCAAAAGCTATTTAAAAACATTGGTTTGTCTGATATGGATGTAACTGGACTAGATTTTCAAAGAAGTGTCAATTTAAATAAAAATGATTAGAGATTAATATTCAACAACGCCTAAAGGTTACAATTGAAACCCAGTTGTCATCATTTTGAAATTTTTTTCTTAAACAAAATTCTGGTTTTAACTTAGTATAACCTACAAGAAAAATATCACACTTGGTATAGTTGAATTAAAACTCTAAACTGTTTTTATGTCAGTATAAATAGTTTTCCTTTTTTTCTTTTTATTGTTAAATTTATTGGGATGACATTGGTTAGTAAAAATTACATAGGATCCAGGTGTGCAATTCTGTAGTGCATCGACTATGTGATATTTTATGTGTTCACCACCCAGAGTCAGTTCTTCTATCACCATATATCTGAGACACCTTTTATCTTTTTAACTAGTTTTTTTTCCCTTCTATCTACTATGTAGTAGGTGTTATACTAAGTACACTCATGTATATTGTCTCATTTCATTTTCTTAATAATTCTTTAAGACAGATACTAACCCGCCCTATTTTAGAGAGAGAAAAAAAAAGGTTGAAACTCAACGATGTTAAAAAATTGCCTAAGGTCACAAAGCTCTTTCTCTAGTAGAAGAAGATAGCACTTGACAATGGTTCTGACTTCAATGTTAGAGCTCTTTTAACGACTAGTTAGTTAGCTGTCACCAGGGCCAAATAACAGGATGTCACCAATGTAGTGGGCCAGCATGATGTTCTGTAGAAAGTAATAATCAAGGTCCTTTTGGATTCCATTGTGATAAAGAGTAGGAGGTGACTTGCTTTGCAGCAAGACTGTGGATGTAGAGTGCTGTTCTTCCCACAAAAAAAAGTGAACTGGTTTTGACCTCTTTACCAATGGGGACTGAGGACACATATATCGGATCAATCACTTCACACTAATAACTTCTCATTAATATCCAGCGTTGCTCTGTGTCAGGATTATTCACCCAACATGGCAGCTGCAATTGCAGGTAGCACAAATAATCCATAGTCATCTGCCATGATCCTTTTTTTTTTTTTTTTTTTTTTTAGTGTGCTAAATGTTAAGTTGAATGGAGCCATGGGACCACCACTGTGTTCATAAAAGAATCCTCATAACAATCTTGAAAGGTAGGTGTTAATCCCCTTTAACACTGGAGCCAAGTGAAGCTCAGTAATCATTAAATGACTTGCCCAAGAATGCACTGTGAATAGTAGCAAAGAATGGAATAGACCCCAGCCTAATTCTCTCTGAAGTCAGTGCACTGCCCAGTACGTTAGGTAGCCTTTCTTTACAATTTCTACCAAGTCGTACTACAGGGGAGACCATTATGTGGGAGATAATTTAGCAACTAGTCACTACAATGAAAAAACAGCAACAACAACAACAACAACTGGTGAAGCTGGATACTTGAATTGACTAGTTAATTTTATCAACAACTTTGTGGTTGATTCATTTAAAGAGTTTATGAAAACCTGGGTAGATTGTGAAACAATCATACGGTGTTAAGTATTCTTTTGGGGTTCATAAGTCTATGTTGGATGACAGAATTGATATATTATAGAATATAAAGTATGAATAGTTAGGTGGAGGGTTAGCTTGGACTCAACTTGTTTGCTGAAACTTCGAATACTGTAAAGTAGTCAGAATTATATTATTTTGAGCCATTAACTTTGTGTAGCAGCTACATAATGATTTCATTATCTTTTATCACTCTTGACTCACCTTGTTTGAGGTGGGTAAAGCAGATTAAGGCTGACAGATTGAATTTGTTTCTGTAATCTACTGACTTTGTTTTGCTTTGTTTTGTTCTGTTTTGCTTTGCTTTGACATAACAGACATTATTATGACCCTAGTCCATCTAAATTATATACTATGATGGTTTATGCATGAATAAATTAAGAAATCTATATCTTTAATAAAAAAACCACTTTATAGCAGTTGTCATTCTATAAATGGATGTCTTACCTATTAAACAAAATGTAATTGGAAAATAAAATACACTGTATCCAAATAACGCTCATGTTGCAAATAATCAGTTTGGATGCAGCTATAAGACTTTTTCTGGCACAATAGTAAATTAAACACTTTAGCAAATCTGTTAAACTAATGAAAATCCCAAACCCATATGTTTTGTTTTAATGATATAGGAATGGAAAACAAGATGTTTTCATTATTTTATTCACATTAGAGTGAACAGAAGAATAATTTCACAGACAAAGAAAGTTTCTAGTGCTTTTCTGGGAAAATAGCGGTTAGAAATACCATTAGCAGCTTAAAGCAATAGAATTTATTAAGATTTCTGCCCCAACCCACCATTGGCATTCCAGGCTACATTGGCATTCCAATGGGCTCACGCTTTCAACTCTGTCATCAGGGATCCAGGGGCTGTCTATCTTTCTGTGCTGTCATTCTTAGCAAGTTGGTTTTCATGCTCCTGCTTATTGCCTCATGGCTGTAAAATGGCTGCAGTGGGTCCAGCCAAAAGGAAAAAGGGGGAAGGATCAAAGGATCAGGATATCTATGATCCTTCATCAGTTCACTTGCACATATATCTCCTATATCAGAACTATGTCACATGTCCATGTCTGATTGCAAGGCAGATGAGCAAGTGAGGAACAGGATTGACATTGTTGGTATGGCCAACCATGACTCATCCTCAGGGGCTAGGCAATTGCTGCTTCCAAACAAAACTGGTGTGCTGTACAGAGAAAAATAAAAACAAAACAAAACAAAAATGGGGCTGGACACTGGTTCCACCTCAGAGGTTTATATATGTTTTGGTCATCAATCTGCTGTTCTTTCCCTATTTTCTCAGAAATAGTCTGGTCGAAGTTGTCACTTTACCGGTAGCTATTCTGAGTGGGTGTGTATGCTTACGTGTGGATTGTTAGGGATTCAGAGGTGGCGAGATCAGTGAGGGCAAGAGTGGTCATGGAATATCTCATGAAAGAATAAAACTGAAGGGCCAGTAGGATTAAGGTAGGTGGTAGGGAAAGGAAACTGTCCCAATAAGAAGAATTGCACAAGTAAAGGCCTGGATGTCAGCTGAGCACTTGTTAATGAGAGAGAATGGGAGCACCTGCTGAGAAGAGTTGAGAGTCTGTGTTAGGTGTGTCTTTTTATTCTACTGCTTTGACATGTGGGACCTTGTTGACCTGGAGAGACTGCCCCTCTCAGGGCAAGCCAATTCCTAGAGCTAGTAAACGACTAGCCTGCAAACACGTGCAAACCAACCATCCAGAGCCCATGCCTCATAACTACCTCCTTTACTGAGCTCTTGCACTTTGGGCCACTGTCCATCTGCCCTAAACATACCAGGGCCGGGTATGAGACACTGAGAGACAGCCCCCTACACCCCACAACCTGCTGAAATTATTCAAACCAGCCAATCCTAAGTCTGTCTACCTTGCCATTCCTTCCCATGGAAACCACAATAAAGGCTCTCACCCACGTTTTCTCTTTGCTCCCTCTGCTTCCTGACTCATTTCCATGTCGGCGTGTCCTACCGTACCTGATTAAAACAAATCCTGGTACATTCCACAGCATTATTTTTATTTGAAGGAGCATGAGCTAGACTGGGAATAGTAATGAAGAAGGTCTCCTATTGTGGTCTGAGATTCCTGGTTGTGGGAAATAAGAAGCTCATTGAGAGAGACTTAGAAGTAAGTGTTCATAGTCTGGCCACAAGGATCACAGGGCTCTGGTGTTTGGTGGTGTGTGGGGTTTTCTTTCAGAGATTCCTCAAAACATGGCCATGTCACTATGCAAAAGTCAATTATCTTTCAAAGTGATCTCGGTTTGATCAGTGTCTGAGAAAGAGCAGTGAGATTATTAACAAGATTGAGGCTAATACGCTCCTGATGAGAACCAGTAAGCTCATTTGCAACCTCGTTTCTACAAATGACAAAGGTTTTTCAGCCTAAGAAAAAGAGACTAAGTATTAAGAAGAACAGGAAAACTAGTCTTTTCCCTTCACACAGAATGTCTTCCTTCTATTATTCTACCATGAAGTATTTCTGTTGACCATGTTAATAATCTGTTGTTAAAAATTCTAGAACACCCTCTTTGGAAGTCTCGAATTAATGAATCCAAATGGTTGCTAATATTTTGTTGTTGGAATAGAGGGCAAATCAAAACTAATAATACTTGTAGTGGCTACCGTATTTACTAGCATGATTTTCCTACATAGTCTTCATTTAAAATGAGAAAAGAGCAAGCTGTGAGGTTCCTGGCTCTGACTAGGATGGACTTCAGCAATCTTGTCACCTGGTGCAGAATTTCCAGAAATTTCCCAAGACAAATTCCTGTGCTTAGGGGGCAGGAGTGGGACAATGGAGGGAGAGGCTCAGAAGCCCTGCTGAGAGCAGCTGATGAGGAATTGTGGTAACTGTTAACTCTTCAATTTACCTAAGCAAATAAATTCAGTTAAAACCAGTTCATACATCCTTGGTAAGTCTAAAGGGTCCGAACGCTTTTTGGTATTCAAATTCAACATCCTGAGCTCCTGAAAATCATTTTCTCCCAATTGTGTGGTGGACCCTGTGAAAGGTAGAAAAAGACAAATAAAAATGGTAACCAGGAGCTCCCTGGTGGTGTAGTGGCTAAGGCTTCGGCCTTCTCAAAACCGTGGCCTGGGTTCGAGTCCCAGCCAGGGAGTCACCAAAAAAAAAAAAAAAAAAAAAAAAAGTAACCAGGTAAAGACTCCCTCTCCCCATTTTCTTTTTTTATTTGTTCGATAAAAGCCAGAGCACTTAATAAGATACTGAGAGAACCAGTGTAGCCGGCTGACACAGGAAACAGCTAGTCTAATTCATAAAAGCAAGCTGCATTGTAATAGCCTTCATGATTAGGTGCTCATTTTAAAGGCATTTAAGAGGAAAAAGAACACGTCGTTCAGATATAGTTACAAAAAAAAAAGGGAAGCAAAATTTCTTTAAATGAGATTTGGAGAGTTTGTTTTTCAGTAAACCCATTTTGTAAGTGTTTTCCGCCTGATTTAAACCAACCGTTTTGCTGCAAAGCCTGGATGGTTGTTGTGCATGTTAGGATGCGGCCATTCCGCGGAGTTAGAGGGGGCATTTGAAGTCCCTTCTGCCGCAGGTAGGGGTGTAGAGGGCAGAACGTCACGCAGCCCACTAGGAAAGGCCCGCCTCTGGGCTTCGTCCTTTGCCTTCGTGTGGGATGGGGTGGCCCGAGAAGGTCTGTGCAGTGTCCTGCAGCCCGGGGTTCCGGGGTTCCGCGTCTCCAGGGCACGCGCGTGCACGGCCCAGGCAGGGGACTTAAGGCAGAAGACGGGCAGGTGCAACCCGAGGGAAACTGAGGACAGCGTGCCCGGGCCGAGGACCCGCCCGCGCCGGCGCACTCGCAAGCTCGGGGCTGCACCGCGGCCGTGGCGGGGCGGCTGCCCAGCAGGCGGCGCTCTTGGCCCTCGGCTCTGTGACTCCCTGCTCCGACTGCAGGCCGAGGTTCCCGGGCCCTCGTGGCCGCCGGCTCTGCCTGCGTCCTGCCCGTGCGGGGAGCGGTGGGAGACGGGGGCGGGGGAGGGGGGAAGCCGGGCTGTTTCCACGCCCGCGTCCTTGCGTGGACAGTGCCTCCCGCAGCAGAAGTATGAGAGCCCGCTTTGGTGAGACAGGCCCACCGGGTACGGGTCCAGCTGTCACTGGGTAGCTCCGGTCCCCCCATTCCCTTTTTGGGTCCCCTCCCTCCGTCGCCACCTCCTCTTCTCCCTCCAGTCTAGGTGTGACACTACCCGCGATTGAATGCCTCCGAGAGGTTCCGGAGCACAAACTGTCGCACAGAGCGAGTCCCATCTGGAGGCAAGCGGTGGCCTAACGACCCCCGCGGGCTGCTCGTTGCACAACGACCCTTCGGGAATAGCCATCCTTGTTGCAGTCACGTTTAAGCAGATGTGGCTGTTTCCCCCATAGTACCTGAAATAAGGTATGGTGAGGGCAGGGAGAGAAACTGGGGAGGGTTTAACAGTTTTGTTACACTCCAGTTTCTTGGGGAGAACACGACACCGTGAGGGTCCCCCAGGAAACACCGAGGCCGCTGTGCGGCACAGGGACAGGGGAACTGTGGGTAAGTGTCTTTGCTTCGGTTTCTGTGGGAAGGAACGGGTGGGGCACAGCAAGCAGGTTTGGGATTGGCTCATTTGAATAATTTCAGTGGGCTCTGCTGGCACAGGGGCTGCCCCTGCTTATCGGGTACCTGCTCCTGAGGCAGTTAGGGTGATTGGCAGTGGCCTGGAGTATAAGAGCCCCATGTGGGAGGTGCTTGGGGTATGAAAGTAATCTGATGCTCAAGAAGCGGGGCTGTTCAGCCAAGGCCTATAAAGTGGGTCAAGGCAACACACAGAAGACTATATGATAGTAACTCACATAGAACCTTCTCCAGAGAGAACTTCCTGGGCTGCAGGAAGGTATTGCCTTTTCAGAGAGACAGGGAGAGCTGCCTAGTTCTCCATCTTTGCAAAACTGCTGAGCTGTGGTGCCAACACTTCTTGCTCAGCAGACAAAGAGATTGGGGGCAGCCAGGCAACCGGCAGGGCCAAGAGCGGGTCCCTGGCTACACTGTGGCTACTTCTATCACTTTCTCCCAGCCTCACTGAGGTGAACTGTGCTCTGGAATTGATAGACAGTTTTCTGAAGCCTCCTCAGTCTTACACAAAGCACATTTTTCCTAAGGATCATTCTTAGAACTTTTCCTTAAGAAAGACCTTTTGTGTTTCAACACACTCAGAGTTGAAAATGACTGGCTTTGAGGTTATGAAAAGCATCACATAATTTTTCTCCTTATCCAGATTTGTTCGAAGCACAAAAGCAGGAAACCATAGGCTGTGAGCACTAAAAGGAAACTCATCTTATTCCCCTTTTGCAAACAGGCTCAAAGAGATTACAAGACTTGCTAAACTCATGCAGCAAGTTTGGTGACAAGAGTCAGAACTAAAATCCAGATTCCTCTATTGTCTTATTAGAGATTGAATACTCTTGTAAACCAATTGTCCCATTTTATAACACACACACCACACACACACACACACACACACACACACACCCCACACACACCAAACTCAATACATATCCAGAACTGCAAATACTAATATGAAGTTTGTTAAAGCTGAACTTGATTTGTTAAAGGTTATGACACGGACCTTTCCATGCCCAGTTTCTTAAGGATGGCAGCGACCATGGCCTGAACTCAAATCAAACAGCAAGCGTGTGCAGATTACTTTGAATGTCTGCTTATGTAGGTGTTATCTGCTCAAAGAGAGTGTTGTGCTTGGCCCAGTCTGGATAGCCGAGTGAACAGACCCAACTAAGCACAATGGTGATTTAAAAAGACTGTTTACTGATTATCTATTTAGTGTGGATGCTGCTTCATTTAATCTTTGCATCAAGCCCCAGAGCAAAGGATGCTGCTTGGAGATTCTCTGAAAGAGAATATATCAGAAAGGCATCTCCTTTTAAAGTGGAATCACACAGTATCTCCATGAATAAGAATGAAATGAAAACACATTGCACACAGTCTGCCCAGATTCTGTTTACAGAAAATTTACAGACAGGTGGATTGAAAATTTAGTCACCTACTTCTAGCTGAAATAATCTTTTTTCTTTTAACCTTACCAACCTTCCTCGAGTAGTTTTCAGTGTCATTGAGCATGTATTTGTTGATACCTTATCATTTTTCATCATTAACAATTATTCTGAAGTGAGTAATCACCAACAGCATCATTTATTTTCACAGATAAAGGCAAATTCCTCTGTCAGAAAATTTTGGTGCCTCCACACTGCCCCCAGAACACTGCTAAAATCCTTGGTTTGATGTGCAAAGTCCCTCTGTCATCTACCTCTTAGGCGTCAGCCAATTTGGACTCATTTATTCAGCAAATATGTGCTGGGCGCCCACCGTGGGGGACACTGTGCTGCACCCCGGGGATACAGTGAATCGGACGGCATCTCCTCATCCTTGTGGTGCCCACCGTCCACACCATCTTTCCCAAACACTCCCGGGTTCCCCACCTGTGTCTGCTCTTCCTGTTCCCTGACTGCAGTGTCCTCTCCTCTTCCTCTCGTCAGACAATGACCACGTGTCCTTTAAGGTTCCCTCCCCTGAGGTTGTCCCTGATCTCTCCCCATGTGTTTCTGTAGCACTCCCCATGCTCTACTTTGCATGATATGGGAAGTGCTCTAGAAATGTATTTATTCTAGCCAGTTTTTACAACTCAGCTTATTCAAAACGCTCAGTTGTAAACTCATCATGAACAGGAATCACATCTCATTCGTCTTTTCATCCTCGCTGGCTGGCCCGGTGCCGGGCAGCTGTGTAAGATGAATAGAGATTTGTTGGACTGATGGAGGCAATGATGCCATCTTTGGCCTCCTGGTGCTATGGTCAGGCTCCTGATTCCATCTATGTATTTTTGTCTCATTTATAGTGACTAATGTCTCTGTTGGGTCCGAGAAAATGTCTATGGCCTGTGATGTGGAACTCAGTTAATCTGTGGGAGTTTCCCCCAAGTTTAGTAAGAAACATGGGGTTAACGTGCACTTGATTTTTGAGAGCGTTCACTTGTTAATGTTTATTAGTGTTCTGTTTACTTCTTTTGGTAAGGAATCTTGGCTTTTTCCATTTCCATTTATTTTTTTGTTTTTAGCTTTCAGCAACTGCTTGGAGGAGAGTGAAAAGAATTTATTTTCTTCCAAGACAGTAAGGTGACTATTGTGTGGAGGATAATCTCTAAAGTCTATTGGTCATATGACTGCTGAAATGATCTAGTTATTAATGTAAAACATTCTTTCCATTTAAAAAGCTGTTGATTAGACTTAATTACTTTTTGATTGTTCTGCTAGTGAAATATATTAATACTAATCACCATGGATTTTTTGAAGAGGTGAAACATTTATTTCTGTTTCAGTCTTGAACTAAACAAGGATATGTCCTTCTGTAGGATTTTCCTTAAAAATTCCATAGTCACATATTTACTTTCATATATTAATTCAATTGATTTGAATTAATTCAATTACATGGGACCTTGCTATTTGCACATTTTTAGAATCTTGAGGATTGAAGATTAAAACTAAATGTATCTCTGTCTCTATTATTTTGATCTCTATCTCATCATCTTTATCAATCATCTATGTATCTATAATCTATCATCTATCTAATATAATCTATCTATAATCTCTACCTATCCATTCATCCCTCCCTCCCTCCCTCCCTCATTCATCTATCCAGCTTCTCTATAGAATTAGAAGCCGTAGGATATGTTTTTATGCCTATTTTTGGCTACAGTGTGTGGTCGTATTGTTCACCTCTTAATTAACTTTGGTTTTTATAGTTTAGGGTTTTGCTAGAACTCATAGATGATTTTGCTTAGCCCCTATTTCTGTTCTTTGAGGAATTATAGAAAATGGCAAAAATACCAAAACATTCAAGCAAATTTCTGAGAACATTTGATTTTTTTCATAAAAGAGAGAAGAGGATGGATTTTGCAAATCAAAGACTGGTGCTCTTGAGGATAATATTGGGAAGGACTCTAGAATAAATCATTGAAAGGTAGTTACTGAGCATTTAGAAAAGGAAACTGTATTCACGACAATTCTCAAGGGTTCATAAACAATGCATTTTGTTAAAATAATGTTCTTTTCTAATTGCTTAATTAAACATGGTTTCTCATCAGCATGTGTTTTCTGAACAATTATAAGCAACTTTACCCTTTTTCCTGCCATTTTTGGAGGTTGGAATACCCTTTCATTCTACTCTTGTCTATTAAGTTATTCTTTTATCAAGATGGAGCCCAATCAGTCTCCTTGAGCTCAGGTTGGTGGTGCTCCTGACAACACAGCTCTCTCTCTATATTTGCAGGTTTTCTATGTATTCGATTTGAGTTCACTCTATGTGCCAAAGGCCACACCAGCACTTCTGCTTTTTTAGGCAGGTTTTCCTCTCTCAACTTAATTAATCCTAGTTCTAGCACAGCTGGTTGCTATGGGACCATCCTACCCCCTAAGCTTTACAGAAGCTTTTGGGAGCAGCAGAGGAGATACGTTATTTATTTATTTTTCCAGAGATTTTAAGAAGAGATATGCAAACAAACTCTTGATTTGATATTTATCCTGAGGATATGTCTTACTGCAGTGTCTTAAATCTTTGCCCCAGGATTTATCTTAATTTGAGAATCTTTTACTATTTGGAAAGACCGGATAAGAGAAACTTTTATTTTTCAGATCAGCAGGTTCCTGAATTTCTGGGCTAGGATTGCTCGTAGTTTTGTGGACAAATTTGCTACTTCTTGCTTGCTCTCATCTCTCTCTCTCTCTCAGAGCACCTGATCATAAATAGCTAAAAGCAACCAGCTGATGCTTTTAACATTTTGCCTAGACATCTCCTTGGACAACTCCAAAAGTCTATTAGATACATTTTCTATCTTTCAAGTTACTGTAGGTGACAGTTTAATCAAATGTTTTATGTCTACATAATACAGGCCAACATTTCTCTAGCCTCCTATAAGTTTTCTAACCACTTCTCTAGCTTTTTAAAACAATTTCTTTGCCATTTTCCCAGCCTCCCTGCACCATGTAGTTCTAAAGCAAATGCCTCAGAATTTAGGTTTTTTTGTTACAGCAGCCCCCACTCAGGGCCCCAATTTCTATATCACTTAGCTATTGCTGTGTGATAAACTATCCCCATGAGTTGACTTAAAATAACAATTATTTATTGTTTAATAATAAGTTATTCTGATCCACATGGCAAAGGGAATAGATACAGGGAGGCGTGAAGGGTGGCCATTAGTGCAATCTACCCCAAAGATTATGGCTTTTTGCCTTGGAATTATGGAGAAAATGTTTTCATTTGTCTGTTGGATAATGGTGTTATTTTCTCTACACACATTAAAAAAATGCTTTGATATCAGGGCACTATTTTCTAAGAAAAAAAATCAAAGGTAGATTTTAAGTCTGCAAAACTCAGTAAATGAAGAGAACTGTGGCTTAAAAGTTGTAAATCCAAGTTTGAAGCCACTAAGATTTCTAGGAGCTCTTACTTCAAAGGGCAGAGCACTGAGCAGGGCAGCTCGATGGAGGAACATCTTGTCTTTATTGGCAAAGTCACTCAGGAACCAATATGATTTCTTTCTGCCAGGGCTCATGAAAGGAGCACAGAGAGCTTTGAAGTCAGTTGAACTAAAACCTTCGGGGACATTATTCAATAAGGCAGAGGCTGAGAATGCAGAACTCGGACACGGTGGGGAAAGCTGCCGCGCGATGTGACTTTAAGACCTGGGGGTTCTGGGGTTGGGTGAGTGAAAAAAAGCAAGTTAAGGGCTCCGTTCTTTAGTGCTTTGTGAAAAAGAAAGGAAAGGTTGGCGTTCATAATAGTCAGAAGGGTTGCAAATATAACCTCTATGTGTTTGGACTTTAAAACTCTCTTTCTATATATTACCTTATAAATACAGTAATTAGCTAATGTTTGCATAAATGTTTTTGCAAAATGTTACTGGGAACCACGTGCTGTATTCTTTATAATTTAGCAAACTAGTCAGAGAGGCAGAAATCCCTCAAACTCATGGTTCAACATAATAGAAGTTGATTTCTCACTCACATCACAGTTCCGGATGGACAGAAGGGAGGCTGTGCTCTGGGAGGTCATTCAGGGGTCCAACCCCTTCCATCTTGCAGCTCCATTTCATTACAGCTCATTGAACTTCTCTTTGTTCAGCTGGAAGATGGTGAAAAAGAGTGAGGTGGCTTTAAAATGGCCTTAATATCCTTCGTGGTCTTTTTATGTGTGTACACCTCATATGTACTTGAAGAGTAACATCCTATTCCCTTCTCTGAGAATGTGGATGTACTCAGTGACTTGCTTCTAATGAACAGAGAAATATAGCAGTGATGGTGTTTCACTGTGGAGACCAGATCATAAAGGCACTGCAGCCTCCAGCTTGCTCTCGGTCTCTCAGATTGCCTACGTTGGGGGCAGTGCGCTAAGTCCCAGGGACACTCAGGTAGCCATGTGGAGAGAGAGAGAGGCCCACATGCTGAGCAGCTGACGTTTCTTACCAATTGCCAGCAAGGAACCGAGGCCTCCTGCCAATGGCCTTGTCAAGGAGCCATCTCAAAAATGGATCTTTACGCTCCAGTCAAGCCTACAGATGACACAGTCTTAGTCGATGGCGTGACTGCAACCTCAGGAGAGACCCTGAGTGAGAAACACATAGGAGAACCACTCCCAGGTTCCTGACCCTCAGAAATTCTGTGAGTTAATGAAAGTTTGTTGCTTTAAGCCACCAGGGTTCCAGGCAATTGGTTACACAGCAGTAGAAAACTAACACAGAGAGTGAAGGATTGTGCATGGGAGAGTTTTATATCCTGGGCCTGCAAGAAGCATAACCTCCTTCCCACCCCATTTCATCGGCCAGTGCTGACTCAAGGTCATACCCAACAACCCGACTGCAAGGGAGGCTGAGAGAGAATATCGTCCAGCTGTGTGCCCCAGAGGGAAGGGATCGCCTGGATGAATGCTTGGCCAGTCTCTGCCACAGTCAGTGAATTTATATTTGGGAATATTTGGACCACAAGCAGCTAGTGACTGTTCATCCAAATTCAGACAACATTCTTAGAGGAAATAAGTAAAGCCTTTGAAATATTAGTATTTCATATTAGTCCCATCCCACTTGTAGATGCCAAATAGCTCTGGAATTATTCAGAAAAATATGAAGAGGTTTTGGTTTGTCTGATTTCCTAGTGCTATGATAATATTGATAATAAATAATAACAGCAGAAGCAACAACAACAACAGTAACAGTAACTCTCAACAATTAACGTTATCAAACACCCAGGCCTTGTAGGAAGCATTTTATTAATCATGACAACAATAGAATGAAGTAGGCGTTATGGAAGACTGATAAATTTTGCCTTCACTTACATAGAAAATGAACGGGAAAAGGTATTTTAATGAAATAAAAAAAGAAATATTTCTACATCATTTATTTTCAAATCTGCATAATTATTTTTCTGCAAAGTCACCACACACTTCAATACACTTCTGCTAATGCTGCAGTCATTTTAAACTTTGACCTTTAAAAAAATTGATGTTTTGTTTTTGAAACAATTTCCTCACTGCAGGCTTCTCCTCTTTATCACAGTTGAACCATCTCACCCAGCATCTTACAGTACTCACTCAACACACTGATCACCATGAACGGCTTGCATTTGTCTGTGAATTTTAGTTGGAGGAACTTTTTGCACTGTTTGAACCGAATGTCTGAATACTTCCATGTCGATGTGCACTGGGTGAAAAATGCAAGCATCTGTGTGTGCAAGGTCAAGAATGATGGAGGGGAGATACCATGTGACTTAATAGAACTGGTTATATTCAGATATGTCTAATATATTAATGACAAAAAAAATTACAGTGGAGGCAAAATTTATCAGCCTGCCCTCATACAATTTAATAAATGGGGGAATTGATACAGGGAGAGCCCTAGGCAACATGCCCAAAGTCTCACAAACATCTGTGTAAGGCACAGATTCAGCTCTTCAACCTAAGTCTCTATTCCTAGAAAGCTTAGACACTTGACGTCTAATCAGGATAGAGGGTGTTGAAGGACGGGACTAGCTCTGCTAAGAGTGTTCTCAGCAGATGGTGTGGCAGAAGCCCTGACATGTCGCCTCAGTGCAGGTGGGGTGAGGTCTGGTATGTTCTTCTGCACTGGGGAGTAGCAGGAGGGCACTGAATGCTTTGAAGAGAGCTGTAATCCTAAACCAGGCAGGAAGACATAAACTAAATGAATAAAACTCCAGCTTGGCCAAGTTCCATTTTTGTCTATCTCTGAGCCTCAGTTTCTCCTTCTATACACCAGGAATAAAAATCCTGGCCATGTGGGCTTGTAGTAAGGCTTGAATTACATGATATATGTGAAAACATCAGGAATATTTTTTGGAAAAACTACAATTATTTTTGAGTATTTCTATTACCAATGCCATTATTTTGTAGAGAATGGAGGCCATATCTTATTTAATATCATATCATTTGTGTAGACTGACCAGATGTACAGTCTCAAACGAGACACAAAGCAATGGTACTGTCTTGTTTCAAATGGTACAGATGGTCCGCCTAGTGACACCTTAAATTTAGCCCAGTGAGACTAGGCTGACTGTATGTGCTGTTTGAAACGGGACAGTACTGTTGTTCTGTGTCCTGTTTAAAATGCTGTGTCTGCTCAGCCTACCTTTGTGCCCCATAGAGTGTCTGGCACAAGTGGTTGCACAATATGTTTCCGTTGAAGGCACAGATGAATAAATGATAGAATCGTTTCTTCTTCATCTTTCCTGAGCACGAGGAGCTCGGTCCAAGATGTGCGGTCTAATAATCATCCCTTCCCTTTGGGTGCTGCTCAAGAGTTCACATTGTGCTTCCATACATAGTATCTCATGCCAGCTCCCCATCAGGACATTGTCACTGCCCAGTCCCGGAGCAGTGGGAGGCAACCCTTATTAAAGTACTCTGTCCAATTCAGGATTAAAGAAAACCTTACGAACTCAGAGAGTGCCTGGAGGAGAGCAATAAAAATTGATTAAACAGACCTTCTGAAGAAAGGTTAAGAGAATTGAGATTATTTCAGCTAGAGCTGCTGGTGGGGGGGAATAATACATTTTCAAGAAACAAAAGATGATATTACAAAACTTTGTGATTACAGTGAGCTATTCCACTGAGGGCAGCAGAGAAGGAATTTTGATGACTTTCCTGTTTGGCATTAACCAGAAGCCTCTCTTACCCTCTCTGCCCACTGGGATTGTAATAGCTACTTGCTCTCTGAAAATTCTTTATTGCATCAGGACATTCTCTCAAGAGCATTGTGGGCCTCAGGTTACTGTGAAGTCACTGGAACAAGGCAGATAGGAGACATTTTAACTAAGTAAATGGCTGTATTATATTTATCCCCTGACATGGCACTTCCAAGAGAGAAGACCATGAACCCAATTAACTAGAGGACCACAAAACATTTGTAGACACTACACCTGGCTTCGCTGCTGAACTTCCAAGACTTCTCAGGGCTAACTCTTGTAAATCTGCTCCATTGCATACTATGTGCTTGAATAGCATACTCTTTTCCCTCTTGTTCAATTATCTTATAGTATTTATGGGTATAGGAAGGTTTCCTAGCACAATAGGAGCTTGGAAATGGACTATGATATTCTTTGCCTGAGTCCTGAGGTTAACTTACATTAACTTTACACAACTTAATAACATAACAGATGTTTATTGAGTGCATTCCCTGTGCCGGGTGCCGTGTTAGGGGCTGGGAGTACCATGTTGAACTATAGATTAGCCCTTGCTAACACAGGACCCAAACACAGGCTGAGGGTGAGAGGTGGGGGCGGCGAGGGTTGGCTACAGACGAATCAAGAAGCAATTGCAATATAGTAAGATACCTACTTTGAGACCATATGAGAAATCAATCTAATTCGGAGTTATGGGATCACGGGGGGTATTTTGGAGAATATGATACCTAAGCGACCCATGAAAGGTGAGTAGGCATTATCAATTAGCATTAATTTTTTTCTTTGGCTACATTATCAGTCCACATATCTCTTATTTTGGAAATAGACATTGTTTCCTAATCCATTCAGTCATCCCCCACCATTTATTACTTTTCATTTTATTTTTAAATTATCTCCATAACCCAACCATTACCTGCCTGCATGGTTTAAGAGTGAAGGAAGTCTCCAGGTATAGCTAACCCAGGTTGACCCTTTTGCTGCGACATTCGCATTTAGCCGAATGAATATTTCCATCCGCTGACTGTGGTGTTCGAGTTTACTACACAAGCTCAAAAAACCTTTTTCTTCTACTATATATACGTTTATCTATGTTTTTGTGTTTTTCAAGAATGACAAATAATAGGACATTTTTATACTTCAGTGTAATTTTTTATTTTAATAAAATACATCACCTTAACTCTATTTACTTAAAAATATAAATACTGTAATTGTTGTAAAATTGTTGTTCAGTGTGAAACTGTTTCAAGGACTTCTCTCCATTTACAGGACTTTTTCATATGTTTCCCCATGGCTTGCACTATCAACAGCCAAGGTGTTTTATATGCCATATTCTGTAATAATTTGTAATAAAATTTTTTATGTCATCAATGCCATTAGATTCTAATTTATCTACACTTAAATCTAATTGATGCCACTTAGTATGTTTTGCAAATTTTTTGCTAAAATTAAAAATAATGGTATATTTTTTACCACGTAACAAAAATTTAAAATAAAAATAATGTTATTTACATACAAAGAAGCTCAAAATGTTATTAATATTATCAAATACATAAAACAGTCAAAATATCTGTTTGTTTTGTGTGGCTTTTTGACACATTTTGAAAAAAAATCTTGAAAGTCAATTAATGCATGAAAGCATTAAATTAATGTCAATAATCATATGCCAAGCTCTCTCTTGAAGCACTGCCTTAGTAAAACATCCAGGCAGCCCATCTGTTGATGTATCTCTGATCATGAAGTTCATCTAGAAAAGAAGCTATACTTGCTTGAACTTGAGAGTGTCAACAGCCCATACAAGGAGTCCAGGGCACTTCCTTGGCATTAGTGCACCATTATGGTTTTCATGAATTATTTTTTGTTTAATAACAATTTGAATGAGGCCCCAGTGTAACGATTTAGTTTTATGGAATTACATTTGAGCTGCTCACAGTTAAATAATTAATTATAATTAGCTTTGCAGCAACTATGCAAAGGGGTGAGTACCTTGCTCAGGGTGGCTTTTTCTTCTTTGGGGTGATGAACTCCAGTGGCTGTGCATCTACAGCTGACTGAGTTAGGGCCAGTCGCCTGTCCCCAGCTGGGTCAATCCCACCCCATCTCAGCAATTTTTTTTTTGTGGAACAAGAAAGAATGAGAATCAGTCTGTCTTGGTAGTGGCCACTGCAGGATATAACTCTTGGGCACTCATAGTGTCCACAAACCTTTGGCTGGTCTGCATGGGAGGATGTAGAATGATCCAGGCAAAATGAGCGAGAGGAAGAGGGGCGAGGGGAGAGGGGAGACAGAGAAAGAGAGCGAGGGGATTTTAATGGCATAGTCGTCCCCGGCTCCCGTCGCTCCCAAGGCCCGGTTATTTTTGTGTCTGTCCTGCAGTTTGGCTATGTGAGACAGACCAGTATTCCTTTAGTAAATGCCTTGTGTTCTGCCTAAGCTGCACGAAGGAGGGATTTTGTCTCCTGTAGCTCTGAGTGCTGGTGAAGACAGGCCTGTGGTGTAGGTAGTTAGACACCTGCTAATTAGCCACGTGGTGGCAGTCATGGCACAGAACATAAGGCTCTCCAACCTCCTGCTTGGTGAGCTTGCCCATCAGGAAATCTTTTGGGGCACAGAGTCTTCAGAGGCCACACATTTGGCTCAGCTACAGAGCTTCTATTCTACACCCGCATCTGCAACCTCAGTACCAGGCTGCACACTGCCAGCCCTTCGGCTCCTGGGGCTGCTTCCAGGAGGCTCTTCCCAGGCGCCAGTACTGT
Source organism: Lyroderma lyra (assembly GCA_004026885.1). Lineage (NCBI taxonomy): Eukaryota > Metazoa > Chordata > Mammalia > Chiroptera > Megadermatidae > Lyroderma > Lyroderma lyra. The sequence goes on from PVJL010005632.1 coordinate 59,894, forward strand.
GTGGTAGTCTCCTGCAGGTTCTGGAGTCTGACAGAACAAGCTTGGGATTCCAGCTCTGCTGATGAGGCACAGCCTTGTGCCCTGTGCTAATTACTCACTCCTCTCATCTTAGTTTTCTCATCCATGGAATGAAAGCTTCATTGGGTGTTGTTAGGATTAAAAAAAGACTTCACATATACACAATGGAATATTACTCAGCTATAAGAAAAGATGAAATATTGCCATTTGCAACAAAATGGATGAACCTGGAGATCATCATGCTAAGTGACATAAGCCAGACAGAAAAAACAAAGAACTGTATGACTTCACTCATATGTGGAATATAAAACTGAAAGCAAAGAAAAAAAAGAAATGAACAAACAAATAACCCATGGACACAATCAATAGTTTAATGTTTATTTGGGGACAAGTGGGGAGGGAATGGGAGAAGGGGGAGGGGTGGGAGAGGAGAGAGGGGAAGCTAAATATATGATGATGTAAAGAGGTGCTCACACTGGGTAGTGAACTTATTATACAACAAGTTGACAATGCACTGTAGAACTGTATGCCTGAAAACTATGTTATCCTTGTTGACAGATGTCACCCCAATAAGTCTAACAATAAAAATAAATTAAAAAAAAAAGACTTTACATATAGAGTATTGGGCAGACCACCTGGCACATGACAACTGCTCAATAAATATTAGCAAGTATTTTATTACAGGTCAAGTCTACAAATTGGGAAAAAATGTGCATAATACAAGGCAATGGATGGGGTCAATATTTCAGATGCGTAGTGTTACTCAAACCTTAAAATAAAAGAATGCATAGATAGTGATTCAATGCCTCAGAAGATAAGGGCAAATTATGGTCACTTTGCTGCTTGTGACAAAATCCAACAGCCTTGCTCTCCTCTCCCCTTGGAAAGACTGCTGCACAAGGCCTTCTGCAGCCATGTGGTGGCCGCCCTTCATCCTCCCCACACACACTCTTCGGGGGGTTTAATTACCCAAACCATCCAAAGAAACTAATTATAACAACCCAAGGTTGTTTTGAAACTGCATTTATGCTCAACAAAAAAGGTCATAAAATCTTCTCTGCTTGTAGCTCCTGTTTAGCTTTTCACAGTTTGAGGTAAAGATTGCTGATTGTAAGACTTTAAGGTCAGTTACATTTCCTTCTGGTACTTCTTGTTTGCTTTCCCTGCTGTGAGCCTCTCTCTCCCTACACCCCCAATTTCCCCAATTCCTATTCCTTCCTTCAAGTCGATGAGAGACTTGAAAAATATAATTGTTGAGAGTGGCTTTCAAGTTAGACATCTCTGAATTTCAATCCCAGCTCTAACGTGGTGGTAATAATACCACCTTCCCCTTACGAGTATGTCATACTTGCCAATAAATGAGAAGTGTTGATAATTACTATTATCGAAACCATTTCTTCTATTAAACCATCAAAGTAATGATCGTCGAAAAGTGGTCTGAGGATAACTCATCAGAATCACCTGGAGTTCTTACTCAAAAGATAGGCTTCTGGGTCTCATTTGAAAGCTATTGAGCTCTGGGCGTGGGACCCAAGAATCTGTATTTTTTAATAAGCCCTCCCCAATGATTCTTACGCATATTAAATCCTGAGTCACTGAAAATTACATAATACTTGAAGATGACAGAGGTGCAATGTGTTACCTTTCTCAGTGGCATTTATGTTTTGGCTTCACTTCCAACAGTGTGGGGAGAGAATTTGAGACTGTGTCTCAGGCACTGAGAGGTGGAAGTGCAAAGGCTCTTCTGAACTCCAGGGACACCTAAGGTTGACAGCTAAGGTTGACCCCAAAGCATTCTGCTTTTGCTGTTTGAGCCCTTAGCCTCTTAGCAGTAGTGCCCAACTGTGAGTGGTTTAGGCATTTGGGCATGTGAGTTTATGTGGTTACCAAAATGCCCGTCGGTCCAGAGATGCAAATGTCCTGCCACGCTTGAGGTAGTTTTGCACAGTGAAGAAGTGTCTTGTCTCCTATGACAAAACATCCCTGCTAACGGCCTTGGGTGAAGGGAGGCTTGCTCGTGACTGTGGAGGCGCCGTGCCCAGAGCACCTGAAGTGGAAGACTGGTGACAATCCCTAAACCTTTGTCTAATGTTCTGCTCCTGGACAGAAATGCCGCCAGGCCCCCATTGCCTGGGCTCCTCCCACTTGCAGGTAATGCCTTCCTTCTGGACCACTGTGTGGCCGTGGCTGACAATGTCTCTTGATCAGAGGCAGAGTGACCACACAGCCAAAGCGTCAAAGCTCTTCTCTTACACTGACCCCCTTGTGTGCTGGGAGCTAGAGTGGAGGGGCAGCCAGGCTGCCATCTGGAAGCTTCTGTCTGCATAAGTGCTTCTGGTTTATTGACTGAAAGGTACCTGGGCCTTCAGGGTGCCAGTAACTTGTACTAACTTCTTTTCCCCTTCTAAGCACATATTTACTTTTGTACTTTGTTTTGTATTTGTATTTTGCATTTGTTTTCTTAAAAAGCCCTACTCTCCTAATTGTATAAACTTCAGACTCCATAAAAGCTGGATTTGCCCTCACTCCTTATTGGGGCTCCTTAACTCTTGAGATACATATTTTGGGGGATTAATTAGGCTGACCAGACATACCATTTTAAATGGGACAGAAACAATGGTATATTGCGTTTCAAATGGTACATGTGGTCAGCCTACTGACACCTTGAATTTAACCCAGTGAGGCTAGGCTGACCACAGTTTGAAATTGCACAGGGCATTTGTTTCCTGTCCCGTTTAAACCAGTATGTCTGGTCAGCCTAGAATTAATAGATTTTCTTGTGAGCATAAAATGAAGAGCTCATGATGATGGTGTTTGGGGGCCATAGGTAAAGCGAACATTTTCCTTTGGTCAAGGATGGTCTCATGACAGGAAATCCCCCACATTTCCAGGCTGCTGACTCAAGGCACTCTCAGGTTATATCTGTGCAGAGCTGGTGGAATCCTGCAGGGACTAGTCAACGCAGCCGTGGCTGACATAAGAGGTGAGGTCAAGCCTGTCACTGTGAATAAATGCATTTCCTACATGACCATCACAGCAAAGTTAATCAGATGGTTCCCCACTGCTATGCACGTATCATTGCATTCCAAAGTTAACTTTATTGAAGAAGATTCCAGTTTCCAAGGTAGTCATTAAAAGAATCGATAACACCTGCTGGATGACTCATCCGTCTATTACCTCGAGTTGGCTGCTACTGAGTAGCCGGCAAGTCTTTTGACAGATATTTCTATCCGTGGACAGAAAGGGAGATGTGAATTCATTTGCTTCTCTCAAAGGAAAACCATGTGTTGAATATACTGGCCCAATTACTTTTGAAGCATTTTATCCTCAAATTTGAGAAGCTATTTGGTATTGACTAAGACTTTAATATTCACTCTGCCTTTTCAGAAGTTCTCTATTGAAATATTAATAACTAATTTTCAGACAAGCTCTGTTCAACTATTTCTTGATGTTTTCCTCATTTCTTTTCAAAAGACCTCTATTCTATTTCTCTCTCTGTGTGCCACAAACTAACTGACCTTGAGCACATTTTTTACCCTCTTTGGCCTTCAGTATATTTTTGTGTTGAATTTAGGTTAGTTCAGCGGGTCTTACACTTCATTGTACATCAGAGTCACCTAATGAGGTCGTTAAAACAGATTGCTGGCTATACCCCCAGGGTTCCCAATTCAATAGGTCTGGGATGGGGCTGAGAATTTGCAAGTCTAATGAGTTCTCAAGAGATAGTTGTTGCTGCTGCTTGTCTGAGGCGGCACTTTGACAACCACTGGGCTACGCAAATAGACCTTAACTCTGGCTGATTATCAGAATCATCTTGGGGAACTTTGGACCAATAAGGATGCCTGAGGCCCATCTTTTATGTGTCAGTATCTCTGGGCATCTTGGCTAGGTCTAGGGTGAGGTAAGGCACCCAGGTGCAAAATTAGAGAGCTCCCTGCTTTTAGGATTGTGCACTGCAGACACGGAGATTGAGTGCCTCCTTAAATTTTGCATCCTGTGTACCTCATTCATTTCCCCCTAGTCCAGGCCTTCTTGGGAATTCATATTTAATGCATCAGACTAGCTGCTGCACAAATGTTTCTTCAAAGCTCTCTGGTATTAAAAAAAATGTGGTTTAGCCTTTTACCCTTCTATAGATTAGGCTATTTCTTTCAAGAAGGGAAGCTAGCAGTGATATTTTTAGGGGTAAAGAGTCACAGGTCATATTTTTAATAACTGGTTTCAGCTGAATTCCTTCCTCAGGTAGAACCTTCCAGTTTTTCAATGTGTTGTGGGTTAACTGCTAATGAACTACTGACATATCAGGAAAACACAAAATATAATGGAGGGCATGTTGGAGTTAGAGTTGGCAAGGTGCTCAGTGCAATAACTCCTCTTTTCCCATATGCTTGCAAATGATATTTAGTGATAGTGTATTACTGAGACAAACAATGATTCTTTTTCTTCTTCTAAAAATAGCTTATTTAGAAATAATTTCAAACTTACAGAAAAGTTGCCAGAACAGTACAAAGAACTCCTATATCTCCATTATCCAGCTTTGCCAATTGATAGTATCTTTTGCTTGCACCATTGCCCTCTCTGTGTCCTTGGTCCAGGATCCCATCAGGCACATGCAATGTATTTAGTGTTCAGGGCTCTTCCATCTCTTCTAGTCTGAAAGAGTTCTTCCCTTCTTCCCTGTCTTTCATGTCCTTGACAGTAGTGACGAATACACCTCTTGAATAGGTGGACTCTCAAGTGTCCGATGGTTTCTTATGACCAGGGTCAGATTATGCATTCTTGACAAACACACCATAGAAATAACATTTCTCAGGGTATCGTATCAGGGTCACTCTCTTGTTCCGTCTTACTGCTGATGGTGTGGACCTTGCTCACCTGTAGATGTCTGCCAAGTTTTGCTATCAGTTTCCTCTGTACTTAATTAAAATTTTGTGGGAGGTATTCCAAGATCACACCAATATCCTCCCACTTCTATGTTGACTGCCAAAGGGTGATTCTCCATTTCCACCACTCTTTCTACATGAGTTGCCATTTTATTGTAAAGCAGATCTTGTGAATATATATGAACTCATGATATACTATTATTAGTCAGAGTTCTCCAGAGAAACAACCAATAAGAATATATATACATATGTACATACACACACACACACACACACAAAAGGGCTGTCCGGAAAGTATCCAGCCATTTATGGCTAGATTTTTTTTTCTGGACAGCCTATATATATAGGTACACACACACACACACACACACAGTTGAACAATAGGAATACACACACACACACCTATATATATGGGGGCTGTCCAGAAAAAATCCACCCATTGTCAATATCATAAGAACTATTACGTGGCTGGATAGTTTCTGGACAGCCCACCTATATGCTTGACCTTTCAGCAACATGAGTTCGAGCTCTGTGGGCCCACTTACAAGTGAATTTTTTCCAATAAATGTAGTAAATGTATTTTCCTTATAATTTTCTTAATAACATGTTCTTTTCTCTAGCTTACTTTATTGTAATAATACCATATGTAATACATATAATAAAATACATGTTTATCAACAGTTTATGTTATCTGTAAGGCTTCTGATCAATAGCAGGCTATTAGTAGTTAAATTTTGCAGAGTCAAAAGCTATACATGGATTTTCAACTGTGTGGGGGGTTGGTGCCTCTAATCCCCACATTTTTAAAGGTCAGATGTCTATATATGTGTGTGTGTGTGTATATATGCCATCTACATATATATATACACACATATATGTAAAGAGATTTATTAAAAGATATTGGTCCTGTGATTATGGAGACTGAGGAGTCCCACAATCTGCCATCTGCAAGCCGCAGGCCCAGGAAAGCTGGTGGTGTTGTTTGGAGGCCTGAGAACCAGGGCAGCTGTTGGTGCCCAGATCCGAAGGGCTGAAATGCAAGAGCACGAAGGAGGGCAGGACAAGAGCGATGCTCCAGATCAAACAATCAGGCAGAGAGGGTGAATCCCACTCTCCTCTGCCTTGTTCTGTTCCCACCCTCAGTGATGGGTAATGCCCACCTGCATTGCGGAGGGCACTCTGTTCAGGGGTGCCCAAACCTGTGGCTTCCCTGGGCTACATTGGAAGAAGAACAATTGTCTTGGGCCACACATAAACTACACTAACACTAATGATAGCTGATGAGCTAAAAAAGGATCTGTGCATAATTTCTGTAATTTTTAAAGAAAGTTTACAAATTTGTGTTGGGTCGCAGTCAGAGCCATCCTGGGCCACAGGTTGGACAAGCTCGTGAGTAAGTTCTCACTTAACCTTGTCAATAGGATCTTGCAAACTCTCTTTAAGAGAAACAACATACAATGAAACCAATTTTAGCACAGGCTAATTGATATAGCTCAGGGTTAAGTTCCTGCACTGTATTTCTGGTCATAAAAACATCGCCAAACTTCTAGAGACCCAAAACACTTCTAATATTAAACATTGAAATAAATGTGGTCTATACATAACTTTAAGAAAGATTAATGAAACCTAACAAGATAATTCTTTTCCAACCTGCGTATTCCCGTTCAGCGTCACAGGTGGCCTGAGCCTGTCCTTGCAGCTCAGGGTACAGGTGGAACCCAACCTTGTACAGGATGCCCTTCCTTCACTGAGTGCATCCCCCAACTCACACTCACTCAGACTGGGACAATTCAGAAACGCCAGTTCACCTCATGTGCTCATCTCTGGGACGTAAAAGGATACGAAGTCCCTGAAGAAAACCCACATAGACACAGGGAGAATGTGCAAACTCCACGCAGACAGTGGCCCCAGACGGAAATTAATTTTTTTTCTCATCAATGTAATTAAACAACATTTAGTGAAACAACAGTATTTAGTGAAAAAACTGCGATACTGAGTTCATCAATTCAAATGCTAATCTTAGCCCCAAACACTCTCATAATCAGCTGTCTTGGGCATCCTGAGGTCCAGACAAGTTGATACATAAAATTAACATGAATTAATAAAATACATGAATTTCTGTTTTAGTTAATGGTTTGTAATTTGTTATTTTCATTTTAATTGAGGCTCAGACTTTCCACAATTTGAGCAGTGGGAGACTCTTCATGACATGTTTCCTTCTTTCATTGACTGTTTTCTTACTTTCTGGCACACAAAAAAAGATGCTCTAGGCTCATCTTGTACTTTCCGTGCCTCAGCCCAAAAATTACCCATTTGTCCAAGGAGACACGTATAGCCCCCAAACTTCAACCAAATAGCATTTATACATGAAAATTACATGTTAAGAATTCATTTGTGTGGGAGAGGAGGGGGGGAAGCTAAATACAAGGTGATGGAAAGAGAGAAAAAAAGAATTCATTTGTTTCTAAATTTGAGCATAAAGCATATTAACAAGTGTTAAAACTCAAAATAAAATGCATACCTGAAAGGAATAGATAAAAACGAGAAGATAGAACCAAGAAAAGTTTTTATGGCCCTTGTTTCTTTATTTTCGATTTATACTATCAGCTGACAAATGTGCATACCTCCTAGTATTTTATTTGCATGCTAAATCCTTTTAGTGTTAACTTGCATCTAGTTACTGTGTTTCTTTGGGGCTGGTTTGGTGGCCTAGATTGATGAGAACAGTTCTGACTGTTGACCTTTTACTATATCTGCATTGAGATAACTAGAGGAAGCAGAGGGGAGAGTTCAGTCCAGTTTGCTTGTTGAGCATAAGGAAGATGTGAGAAAAGAGCAGGGTACTGTGGGCAGTTTGTAATGCCAGTCCTCATTAAACCTAAGATGGTGTCCAGGGAAAGAAACCTGTTGATACCTTGCTAGAAATTCTGGTGGTGTTCCCATTGTTACCTGCTGAGCCTCCACACCAAAGTATTTAACTCACAGCCTAGGAACTACAGCAGGGAGGGTGGAGGGAAAGACAAGACACGTTGCTTCCAGTGAAGTTTTAGGTTCCTGAAAAGATTTCAGGTTTTGCAAAGTTGTCTGCTATTTTTAAATGTTCTCATTCTAATGAGAAGCAGACCCGCATCACGTAATGGTTGAGTTGGTATGGTAATTGCATTACAATAAAAATCTGAGGTGCTCAGCCCATAAAGCTGACCTACGACCTGCTGTTCTCTTGCAATAGGGGACTCTTTAATAGTCATAGATTTTAAAGGGCTGGTATTCCTTTGCACCATTTATTCTGGGTCTGAATAAGAAAAGGTCTACCTTAAGGTTCTTGTGTTGGGTATGAGTAATTTTGCTAAGATAAGGAGTGTTATTATCCAGAGAAAATTATGCTGACACAATTTAGGCAGAAATGATACAGGAGATAGTTGGAAAAATCAGACTTCTTGTTTTCCCAGGCAAGAAATTAAGGTATCTTACTAAGAGGAAAATGAACTGAAAATTGCAGTTTTTAAGAACACAGCCTTCTCTAGAATATGGCAGAAGACTACTGGTGTCTTCAGATTTATGAAATAGATATGTGATGACATATTTCACAGATATTCTCCCCTCTAATTTCCATTATTAACTGAAGGTGTAACCTCTTTCCCTCTACAAACCGACTTATTAGTAACCGCCTCGTGGCAATTCAACAATGACTCCTTCCAAGTTTATTTGCATTGAAATCTTCATGTTCAGGGCATGATGCAAGATGGAATGGGGGATGAGAAAGTGGTATAAAATCTAGCTATAAAATGCCTTCAAATAGCTTATTATTATGGAGGGTGCACCAAAGTAGTTGTGTCAGAGTGTGTGTGTGTGTGTCTGTGTGTGTGAATGCAACACAAAATTTGGTGTGAAATAAGTCACAGGAGTGGCACAACTAAAATATGACACAACTAAAATGTGGATTAAAAGACAGAAGTGTGTTTTGATGGAACTGTGTGTGTATATGAATTTGTGTGCTTGTATGTGTGTGTATGAGTGGCTACCAAGGTTTCTAATGGAAAAGACATCATTACACTTGACAAATCAGAGCAAGAAGGCTGGCTAGATGCCAGATTGGGCCTCACAACATGGCATTTTTCCTTAGTGAATTCACTGGTGTCTTAGGGACTGGCTCATAGTATTTCAACATAAAAAACTGACTCCTCAGGGTCCCCAAGTTGATTGAATTCAGTGATGCTGACTCAGTTTAACAAAGATTACCACAGTTTAAGGTATAAATCCAGAGTGCCAATTTATTATTCCACAATGGAAATTATAACCTGCACTAGACAGAACATTTCTGTTAGCCTAATCACAATACTCTCCTTGTGGTCCTAAATAAGCAGGGGTTTGCTTGGAGTCATGGAATCAGAATCGGAATGTTTAGTTATCTAATTTCAAAGTATAATGGCATCATGCCTAATTGACTGTTGCATCCATTTCTTAAGTGAGGGATAATAAGACCCATCAGGATGCATCCTTGAGTCATGATGGAACATTTTTCTCTGGACATTGCTTAGACCAGCACTGCTCGCGGTGGCCTCTGGTGTTTTCTTCTTGCCGATGTTCATGGATGACTGAAGAGCCTCCATTCCCCTTTGGATCGACACAGTCTTTTTTATAGTGGAATCTCCTCTTCTTTGAAGAAATTAGAAGTGCAAGACAGTGAGTAAAACAACAAAATTGGCTAAGCTAAAGAATTGTCAAAAATGAGGCATACATACTTACATTTAAAAAAATTAACAGGTATGAATGTAAATTCAGCCCATAATATTTTGATATTGGGTCATGACAAATCACATTTTTTTTACTCTTAGTTTGCATTGCATAAATGATGCCTATTATGTAGCCTCTGTGATTTCTAAGGGTGTGTGTGTGTGTGTGTGTGTGTGTGTGTGTGTTACAGCCATGTAGAGGCACTTATGAACCAATCTGAGGGCAGAATCTTTCTGGATTTTTATAATTCTTCCATCACATCAGGACTTCTATAGTTTTTGTTTGTTTGTTTTGACATGCATTTCATTTCATAGCAGTTTACTTTTTCCTACTGAACTTTTTAGTCTTTCCAAAACTTTAAATTTAATAAAAACAGTAATTGTTATTCTTTTCTCACTCAGATTTCATTGGGTTGTCAGCTGTTTAATTAAATAACTTAATTTAAATAGTTTTGGAGAAAATGTAATTGATTTATATGCTTAAACTCAACCCGGTGTACTAGAGAGCAGCTAGTCACCCAGAAGTGGGAGTGCAGCAGGCTGGGGTATCAGTCGGACACCCCAGGTGTAGTTACCCCAGGGATCGTCGACTGTGTATTAATTGTTCACTTCATTTACAAGTTAGATCTTGTTGGCCCAAGAGTCGTTCCATCTCTGGCTTTGCATTTCTCTTTATTGGTCCGTTATGTGCTATTGAACTCTTAGAGGGCAATCTCATTTCCCTTCGTCAGCAGTGCGTGCCTCCAGGGATTAGTGTTTTCCCTCTCAATTTTAGTCCGAGAGGTGCCAGAAAAATAACTTCGGAATCACTCGAGGCAGCCACATTCCATCCCACATACCACAAGGAAGATGTGACTGTTTTGGACCTGTGGGGGCTTCCACAGTGGTCAGAGTAAGCTCCAGGGTGCGTGGCTCCATTATCCGGGGAAATGGACGATAGCACCAGATCCTTTGTGATGAAAATGATAAGTTACCCACCTTTGGGTTAATCCACGGGAACAGCAAAAGGTTCTGGTTGCCAGTTTATGAAGTGGTGGTGCTAGGGTTCATCCTGACATAGTGTTCTTTGAGTGGGCTGACACTCTGAATGGGGATGAGTACGCAAAGTGGAAGGCTGGGCTGTGAATCTCAGGGACCCCAAGCATGGGCTACTCTGGACGAAGCTTAGCACGGAGAGACTGGGGTCTCCATCCCTGTGAACCCATGTGGTCCATACAGGGAGCTGGGCCAGCCATGCACCTGTCGATCATTACCCAAAACTTTGAAGTATGACGAAGGGAGGAAGCACGTTCTTCCAGTATCATCTTGGAGCATTGATGAAAGTCACACAGGAGTACTAATTACTTTTTTGTTGTTGTTGTTTTTACTTACTATCTTCTACAGATTAGGGTCCAGATTCTGGGAAGTTTTAGACTAACGGGTAGATTTTTTTGGTACAGATGAAACTGAGTCGGTCTAAGAGAAAAGATAACCCTAAAGATTATGTTTTTAATGCCCTATAAGAAATGATCAGTTTTATATTCAACCTAGCATTTTAGTCTAACATTAAAAAATATCTAATCGCAAACATCCCAGACCCTTCACATGGTCGTGGCCCCAGCTTTCCATGAATGAGTTGAATAATGTTTTGGTATGTGCTCAGTCATTACTTGCTTGGGTCAGTTTTCTTTCATTCTTTGACATGCCTGTGTCAGGCTGATTTAGGAGCTGTCTCTGTTAGAGGTCCCACGTGGGAGAGAGAAGGAAAAGCATCTCACCCTGGTGGGGTTGACAGGATGGAGGGAGTGAGGGTCCCTGTTGTTCATCTTGGGTTTCTGAGCTTTCGGCCAATTCAAGGGAGGATGTTATCCCTAAAGTTTTCTGCTTCAGGGGGTGGCGTGAGTGGTGGTGGTAGTGATGGTGAGGAAGGTAAGTGATGTGACTGCAATTCTGCCTTGTTTATGGAGTACTTTATATTAGTTATTTAGAACAGTGCATTACTTTTGAATTCCTTAAGTGAAACTCATTATGTCCCCTTTGTACTTCTGACAGTGGCTTGTGAAAGGGGTTCTGAAACTGCAAAGCTGAGGGGGTGGGACATCGTGTTTGGGGTCTTTCAGTGTTCAAATAGAAATACACTTGTGGGGAGTTACAGTGCAAAGCGTAACTGACTTTGAATCATTTTAATGTGACTATCTCATCTCACAATTTTTCAGAATGAGGGCAGGAAATAAAGTGGCCACATCTTTTTTGGCACAGTTTAGCTTGTTCTGAAATTTATCTAGTTGGCAGTCAGGTGCTAAATCTAGCACTGAAAGTGTCACACCCATTATGATTGCTGTTCCTAACATTTGGTGAACATTTCCTATCACCAGGCACTCTTCTAATCACTTATCTGTAGTAATTCATTTTCATAATGAACAGAAATCAAATTATGTCACATTTTTGTTCTGTAATAAACGTGATGGCAGCTGTTACAGGTCAGGTTTCCCAGGAATCAGACTATAAGATGGAGATGTGTGTATAGGAGGTTAATTAGGTTCCGTCTAAGGACCAACACCTTGGGGAAATGAAGGAAGCAGGATGGGTCAGATGCAGTTCCAGCAAAGATCTCAGCTGATTTTGTAGGAAGCTTTGAGAGTTTGAACCCCTGTGTTGACTTGTCTGGATGAACGTTGACCCCACAGAAGGGGCTCTGACTTTGGGTAGGTGGCATTCCTCAGCTGGGAGTAATCACTCAGAGGGCTCAGTTGTGAGCTGTCAGTTGTCAACACTTTGAGAAGCTGGGGAGAAAAGTTTCAGTCCTGAAATAATAGTGGATCTGAGTCTCCACTAAGCAAGCCCAGTCTCATGTTTTGTTTATAATACAAGCTAGTCTAATTTTTGTATTTCAAGACCTGCAATTTCTGGGCACTGGTGTTTCCGGATACTCCTTGCAGATCTTTTTGAGGCTCCTTTGGCTCTTCCTTACTTAAATGTTATTTTGTAAGGTCCCAGCCTCTGCCTTGTTCTCTTCTCAAACTACGTTTATTTTCTTTTTTTTTTTTAATTCATTTTTATTGTTTGACTTATTGGGGTGACATCTGTTAGCAAGGATTACATAGGTTTCTAGGTGACTTCATTGATACTCATGTCTTCAGCTTCTTACACATAGGACAATCTATTGCATCATTTTGTGTGTGTGTGTGTGTGTGTGTGTGTGTGTGTGTGTTTGCATTGCCCTAAGTAGTTAGGTCGAACTATTATTGGCTTTACTAGCCCTCTTGATAATATCAGAATCATTGCACAATATCTGTCAGATGTTGCTGCTATAACAAAATACCATAGCTAGAGGGCTTAAAAAGCATACGTAGTTCTCACGATTCTGCAGGTGTGAAATCCAAGATCATGGTGCCAGTACTTTCGGTTCCTGGTTTGCAAGTGCCTGCCTTCTCACTGTATTCTCATGTGGCAGAGAGAAAGGGAGCGCTGGTCTCTCTTCCTCTTCTTATAAGGACTCAAGTTCCATCCTGGGGACCACAGCCTCATGAGAGCACCTAAACCTAATTAGATTCCTAGGGCCCCACCTCCAAATACCATCATATAGGGGGTTAGTACTTCAACATATAAATTGTGATGGACACCTTCAGTCCATAATGTGCCCTATCACAAAGTTATATTTATATAAAGAAATTGAGCATAAAATCATTAAAACATAAATGCCCCTGAGTTTTGATGATGGACATTTAGGTTGTTTACCCATTCTGGTTGTTATAAATAATGCTGCAATAAATACGGAGTGCAAATATCTCTTTGACATCCCGATTTCAATTCCTTTGGATAAATATTCAGAATTGGGATCACTGGATCATTTGGTAGTTCTATTATTAATTTTTGTGAGGAAACTCCATACCATTCCAGAGAGGCTACACCCTTTAACATTCCTACCGATAGTGTGAAAGGTTCCGATTTTCCCACGTCATTGACGACGTTTATTATCTTTTATTTATTTATTTTGTAAATAATAAGGAATTTTGACAGGTGTGAGGTGATAACTTATGTGGTTTTGATTTGCATTTTCCCAATGATTAATAATAGTATCTTTTAGTATGCTTGTTGGTTATTTGCATGTCCTTTTTGGAGAAGTGACAGACTACTATTTCTTTCTTTGTTTTCTTTTTTATTAAAGTGTAGTTGACATATAATATTTTATTAGTTTCAGGTGTACAACAACTTAGTGATTCAATGTTTATATACCTTGCAAAATGATCACCACAATCAGGCTGGTAACCATCTGTCACTATGAAAAACAGTACGGAATTTCCTCAAAAAAATTAAAAATAGAACTTCCATACAACCTAACACTTCCACTTCTGGGTATTTTTCCTAGGAAAATAAAAACACTAATTTGAAAAGATATATGCACCGCTATGTTCATTTTAGCATTATTTTACAATAGCCAAGATATGGAAGCAACTTATGTTTCCATTGATAGATGAATAGATAAAGAAGATGTGGTACATATATAATAGAATATTACTCAGCCATTTGTGACAAACAGATTATGCTAAGTGAAAAAATTCTTTGTCTTTTCCAGGAAAACATTGGTGATGCCATACCCTTCTGTAAGGCTGGTCCAGAGAGTGTTAATTATGTTCTCAGGTGTCCCCTGAGAGAGGTGGTAGAGTGTAGTAGTGAAGAGCTTGGGCTCAGGACCAGACTGCCTGGAGTTAATTCTTAAGCAAGTTTCTTGTCTTCTTTGTGCATCTCTTTCTTCCTAAAATAATACCTCCATTATAAGGTTGTGTGATGAAATGAGATATCATGGAAAAAATGTTTAACTAGTCTCTGACACATACTTAGTAATCAATAGATATTCACAATTAATTTAATATTTTTTGTTATATATTTATTTGTTGTTGTTATTTTGTTTATCTCTTTTGCAGTTATCATTTTCTCTCTATAAGGGTCTGCCTACCCAGTTCTCCATTCCTGTATACAAGAGTATAGTCCCATACTGGTCCTGGCATATATACAGGTATCACACCTTGGATGACTTTAAAACCTATCTCTGTTCAGATCCTTCCTTTTGTGTTCAGGGCACCTATTTTTGGCTATTTGTTGGAACATCTTTCTGAATATCCCTCAGATACCACAAATGCAATTATTTTCAAACCAAACTAGAATCTTTCTTCCTAAACTTTCTTCTAGAACCACCATACCCCAATTTTCCAAGGCAGAAATGTTGAAGTCATATCATATTCTCACTCTTTATGTGCAATGGCTCATCCAATGCCTATAGATGCTACCATCTGCATTTTGCTTCACCTCAATTCCTTTCATCCTCTCTAATCCCATTTCTGCAGTGTAGGTTTAGGCTCTCATTGTTTCTGTAGTGAATTTTTCAATGATCATCTAAAAACTCATTTCCCCAGTCCCACTACTGTCTTTTCCAATTAGGCTGACATAATTTGTCAACCAAACTGGGACACTTTTGAGAGTGAAACAGAGGTGTTATTAAACATTACATTCAGAAAGCAGGCATCAATAAGGACTGTCCCAGGCAAATTAGGACAGATGGACACCCCTCTAATTTACCCTACACAGCTGTCAGAATGTGCTTTCTAAAACACTTGTCTGACCTGTCACTTGCTCTCCCATATAATGTGTCTAAGGGGAAAATAATTACCATTCTAATGATTGGAGCATTCTGCTCTACTTGGCTTGGCTTCTTGTTATAAATCAATCAATTAGCTGTCTGCACCACCTGCAGGTTTTGGTAAATTTTAGCAAATAAAAGTCTTTCCAGGGTTGAATCAATTTTGGGTATCATAGAAAAAGCAAGTTTTGGGAATTGCCGTGTTCAGAATACACTGACCTGATGCAGGCATTACCCAAGATAATTCTGTCCCACAAACCAGTGGCACCCCTCAGAGACACCACCACCGCACAGTCTCCAGCCCTCAGCTGTCATCTCTCAACTGCTGTCTGATCAGTGGTTGACTAAACCAATGAATGAGCAGTTTAACAAATGAGTGAATGAGGCATAAAGTGGCCAGTGATCATCACAACCTGCATCAGCGTTTTCTACATTAGCTTTCTGCTTTTCAGGGAAAAAAGCAAATTAAAAGATTTCTTTTCCTGATAAAAACACATTTACTTTTCATTCACTGATGAAAAAGAGTCCTTTCTTGCAACTTCTCTTGGAAACCAGCTATTCTTTTAATTGATATTTGTGATCTTCCCTAAATATTAAAATATTCATTATATAAGAAATCTATGTTAATTGCAGAAAATTGAAAAATGCAGAATAACAAAAGAAACAGAAAATTACCTATCTTTCTACATTGGACATAAAATCATATTAATTTTGTATACACTCTATAGATGTGTGCTATGTGATGGAGTGTACAAATACTAACATAACAAAAGTAAGAGCATACTAAGCATATTGAAGTGTAACTTGATAAAAAATGTTCTTTACATTAATAAGTGTATCTGCATCCTTATTTATAACGCCTGCACTGTATTCCTTTATGGTTGCTTCATAGTTTATATTTAACAATCCTGTATTTTCTGACATTTAGGAAGGTTCTAACTTTGTTGCCATTTAAGAAACTGTTGCCCGGATATCCTTGAATATCTTTTCCCATTTTTGTTATTTCTTTAGAATTAATTTTTATATGAAAATTTGTTGAACCATTTTTAAACTTTTAGACTTTCTGGCCAACTTGATGGACTTGGCATTTTTGTGTGTTGCTGAGCCTCATAGTAGAGCTTTGCTGATAGAGCCTCAATGTTTTTGGTTGCTTATTAGAAAATACTAAGTTTTAAGCTTGAAGAAATGCATTAAAAAAAATGCTCCATTTCATTCCTTTGGCTGGGTTTATGCAGGCAAACTAAAACGGGACATGATCTAATAAATTTGTTCACAGAAAAATTCAAGTCAAATAAATATTTTTTCTCAAAATTTTTTTATTATGATTTCCTTTTCAACTCTGGGTCATTAGGGAAAAGTGGCTTTACTTTCTTTCTGTAGTTTATCTAGTTAATGTGGACTCAGTCTAGTAATTGAATATTTCTAGAGAAGACATTAGAAGATATTTGATGTTCTAATTTTGAGTAGATACCTATTCAATTTAAGTACTTTGAATTAACCAAGAAAAAAAAAAGGATCAGATTTTGATATATAATTCAACTCTCATGTTTTATTCCTCAAACAGTTCTTTTCAGCATTTGGTATTTTTCTGGACATACTAACAGGAAAATTTGTGTCAGAGTCTTTTGTGATTGTGATAGATTATGGAAGATAGACTTCTCAAGAGAAAAATTGCCATGATGCCCAGAGATGACGGTATTCAGAAGGGTGTACATATTCTCAATTTGAAAAGATAATGCCAAAATGAAAGTCAAATTTCTTTAGGTATTTTCTTAGTGATAGTACCTTGGTCCTTGATGTTCTGCATTACTTTCTTCCTTCTAAATCAAATCAAATACACACACACACACACACACACACACACACACACACACACACATATATGTGTGTGTGTGTGTGTGTGTGTGTGTATATATATATACATATATATATATATACATATATATATATATATATATATATATGTATGTATATATATTCTGACAATGAAATTTGTGAATTTGCCACTGTGCGCTTACGTGGCAGCACTGTACAAACAACTCAATAGGATTTCATAACCTTGGTATATATATCTTTGTCTCAGAGCTGTGTTCATGTCAACATGTGGTGATATCTTGCTGAGTGATGTTCATTATTGTTGTTGCATGTTTTTGTGTGCCATTGAGAGAATGTTGGACCTTGAATTAGAACAATGAATAAACATTAAATTTCTTGTTAAGCTTGGCAAGAGTGGAAGTTAAATCAGGAACATGTTAGTCCAAGTTTATGAGGATAATGCCATGAAGAAAATGGTAATATACAAATGGATTAAATGTTTTTCTGAAGAGGGTGTAAGTGTCATTGATGAAGAGAGATCAGGGTGGCCAGTAATGAGAAGAACTGACAAAAATTATTGCAAAAATTCATTGAATTGTGTATCAAAATCATTGGCTGACAGTGAGAAGCATAGCAGACCAAATAAACATTGATAGAGAAACAGTAAGGAAAACCTTAACTGAAAAATCTAGGCATGCGAAAGGTGTATGCAAAAATGGTCCCAAAGGAGCTCACCAGTGAACAAAGGAGAATTGAAGTTTGCTAAGACCTTTTGGAGAGACAAGATGATGTTTGGGCCGTGTTATCACTGGTGATGAAACATGGGGGTACCAATATGACCCTGAAACAAAGTGTCCAAGTGCACAATGGAAGTCAGCCAATTCTCCACAACCGAAAATATTCTGTCAGTCTAAATCAAGAGTCAAAGCAATGTTGCTAATCTTTTTTTGATATCAGAGGGATTGTTCATTATGAATTTGTACAAACTGGACAAATAGTCAACTGAGTTTACTATTTGGAAGTGCTGAAAAGCCTGCATTAAAAAGTTAGTTGTAAACAACCTGAAATTTTTGCCAACAACTCACAGCTCTTGTATCATGACAATGCTCACATGGCACTGTCTGTGAGGGAGTTTTTAACCAATACACAAATGACTATATTGGAACACCCTCCTTGCTCCATTTATCTGGCCCCCAATGACTTTTTTCTTTACCCAAAGATAAAGGAAATCTTGAAAGGAAGACATTTTGATGACATTCAGGACATCAAGAGTAATATGATGACAGTTCTGATGGCCATTTTAGAGAAAGAGTTCCAAGTTGCTTTGAAGGGTGGACTAGGTGCTGGCACCTGTGCGTAGCTTCCCAAGGGGAGCACTTTGAAGGTGACTGTAGTGATACATTCAGCAAGGAGGTATGTAACACTTTTTCTAGGATGAGTTCATGGACTTAATTGTCAGACCACACCAACACCCCCCCACCTTATCCCCACTTTTTTTTTCTGAAATATGCCTTCATGTCCACCCTCACTCTCTCTCCAGAGAGATTGTCTTTTTCTTTTGGTCTTTCAACATGAGCAGAAGTGGGGTATGGTGGTAGGTGGGGAGTAGGAATTGAAGCTTTGTTTGCATCTGAGGTAGCGTCTTGTTTTCTGAATTAAGAAACACTAAAACATTAAATTGTCAGAAAGTATGAGATAGGAATCGGCCTATTCTCTCTCTAGAATCAATTTCTTGGATCTATGAACAGTCTGGCTTTATCGTAGTGTATAATTATAACAAAGGCCCTAATCAGTGGAGCACTTTGCAGATGGCCAATATAATAGGTAGCTAATGTTATGATCATGTCAATAGAATTAAGACACCATTCAGTTTTCCCAGTTAAGCCCCAGGGATTTGAAGATGTTGCTGCTTCAGTCTGAGGCAGTGTTTTTCTCAGTGCCATCTGTAATAGACAATCTGTAAGTCACAAGCTTTCGATTATCTATTTATTGCATTTGTAGAAATTCTCCTGTCTCTAGAATGGATGAATTCTGGGCATTTTCCTCCCACCTTAATGATGCTGAGCATATGCAAGAACCCCAAGCTCAAAGATATCCACAAAAGCCTGTGTTCTTAAATAGAGGCTGAGGATACCAAGAGCTAGCAAGTTGATGAGATGGCTTCTCTTGGAATAAATGATGAGATTTGCAGCAGTACACTAGTTTCTCTGGATAATGGTATTTTTATCCTTGACTATAAGATGAAATGTGGGGAATTGGGGGTTGGAACTGGGAGAAGACAAAAATAATGTAGTTGGGGAAAAAGGTCTCTGAGACCACATAAATCTAAGTAAAAATGTATACATTTTATTCAATATTAAAGAACCATATTTTCCACTCTTTTCTTCTTGCAAGGAGATGAAAGAGCTTGAATCACAAAAAGAGTCTTGGCAGTCATAATAACATTCAGGAGATTGGAACTGCCACCTTTTTAAACCAGACATATATATTCTCAAACCAGTTGGTCAGAAATGTGTGTAGCCCTGTGTCTGAAATGAGGGCAGTCTAGTGGGGGACTGTGCCCTTAACCTGGGTAGCCTGGCCTAACTCTAGGCCATTGACATCAGAAATCAATTGCAGTACTAAAAATTATTGGAAAGTCATTGAAATAATATAATACTTGGTACAGAATTATTGCACACAATATTAAAGGGCTTTGAGTTAAGCAGGACAAAGTCATATTGTATACTGGAATGAAATGAAATGGAGAAAACCTACAATTTTGCAGCATCTAACATTCAACACATTCAAAGTAATCATAAATAAAGCCAACTTATTCAACAAGTTTTGTCCTTTAAAAGTATTTGTTAAAATCAGGTAGTATAAATGAAAGTAAACCTGTGAAAAAACCTAGGCTGAAATATTTAAAATTTCAGTATGAAGAAAATTAGAGTTGAGTACATCTCCAGTGAGCAGAATTTATACTTACCAGTACTCCAGAGAGTATTTTCTCGATTAAAATTGCTGTGGCTCTCCCTACAAAAAAGAATCCATTGAAGATGTCAGCTTCTAATCTATTAATCATACAGTGTAACTTTCAAGAAGATTGTAGGCAATTTTATAAGAACTTAAAAATAATACAACTATAGGGAAAAATAATCTTTTGAAAAGTGACAGTGACATGATATGAAAGGCAGATGTGGCTGAAAAACTGGATACTGTATGTGACTACAATTTCACTGAGGATAAAAGCCAAAGTCCTTAGGATGAACTGTGACTCTCCTACAGTGCTTGGGCCTCTTTTCTTCCGTGACCTTTTGTCCTAACCCTCTTTATTGCTCATTCTGCTCCAGCCGTACCTGCCGCTTTGCATTCTAGCTGTCATTTGCACTCTCCAAGCACACACACAGTCATAATAGGTAGAGCATAAAACCGGCAAACATGTCTTAAGTCCCCAGTGCTCCGACTGTGCCAGTACTACTGTAGTTAATTACTAGTAATAAAATAATGTCCCTCTTCCTTTTCATTGGTTTGAACAACAGGAAGTTGTCAAATAACAGCAATGTAGAAAAGAGGAAGCAATTAAATTAGTCCCCCAAATTCTCTAGTCTCAATCTCTCTAAAATAAATTGATAAGTGCCAAGCAAAATCAAAGAGAATTCAACAAAATAAGATGATAAAGGCATTTAATATTTCTATTATATATCACCACAGGAAGATGCACCTGTTTGTTTGCCAACAGGTGTTGTTAAATCCACAGGCTTAATCTGATTAACCCCAGTTCCAAGGGGCCAATTATCTAGTTTCCATCAACTTTATCTTTCCTTAAACAAGAGGTTTACACTGCTTCCTCCTCTGATCTCTTTCCATCCTTCTTTTGACGTCTTACTGGTTCCCCCAACCACTGTTACTTTCAAAATTTGCTAGTGACCTCCTGATTACCAGACTAAATAGCCTTTTTTAAGTTTTCCCCCAGATGTGCATGAAGGGCTTTTAAGAGTTGACCACCCACCAATTCAAACACTCCCCATGTGGGGCTTCCATGGCAGATTCTTTCTCTCCACCTCTTCTTTGTCCCCATTTACCGGTTCTTGTCCACTAACAGCCTCTACTCTTGGTCTTCTGTCATCTGCACTCATCCCTCATGTGAGCTCATTCACTCGGATGGTTTGTCACTTCAGTAGCACTGATTACCCAATCGCTAAAATAAACTCTACCCTTTCACTCATTCCTCTATGTCACATTTACAAACACTTACTGGAGCTACCTGCATCCAAAGTACCATAACGCTCTCCAGACCAACACTGCTAACATTGAATTCCAGACCACTTTCCCTTTGAATTATCTCATTTCTGTCTTGGACTTTATTTCAATCTCCCAGACAACGAGCCCTTGATACAAAAGAAGCATTTAATGAATAGGAAACTGAAGTCATTATCTTTCCTCCATAAAAGTTTCTACTTTCAGGTTCTTTGTGTCTTCTGTGTATACTCCTATGTTCCTGCATATGCAGGAGGTGGCCTGATGACATCTTGCCTTTTCTCATTCTCCAAATGTGCTCTGCTTCTTCATGCTTTTCCTACATTATTCCCTCTATTTGGTTTCCATGCAGTTCATCTCTACTGAAAAATCCTACTCATTCCTCAAGGTCCAGCTCAGATCTCATCCAGGGCCTCCACCCAGAATTACTTTTACTGACACTCCTCCGCATTCCTTTAGCATTGAGGAGTCTTTGATGAATAGAGATATTTTTACGAGTATACTTCTCTCTATATGGCTAGGTAATGAGTCTCCAGAGAGCCGAATCCAGGTCTGATTCTCATGTTTCCTAATTCCCCACAGCACCCAGATAATGCTCATTAAATGTCATAATGGCATGGGATGGAGTCTCCGAGTAGGGGCTGCAGAATGATCAGATTGATTCTTGCTTAAGCATTTTGGAGCCCTCTCTCCCTCATTACCTGCAATTAAATGTTAATGAACAATCATTGAAAAAAATTAAAATGCATCAAGCATAGCCAATAATATAAGAGGATGACAGCCTAGCTAAACACCCGGGCACAGTTTCACATCTCATTAACTAGTCCTTTAACCATTGTCTCCTGAGTACCCGACGGGTAGAAACTGAAGAGAGTTACACAAGCAGAAACTTAACTTCGCACACAAAGGAAGTACCTGACCAGAGTGACAACCTTAGTTGGAACAAATATCTGCTGCCAGAGCCTGCCAGGGTATTTGTTCATTCTTCCAGATCACTTGCAGGAGGAGCTCAGGTGACAGGCTGTGACTCGTGTCTTAGCTGTCATTATGAAAGGCACTCTGATGAGTGTGGCAAGCCCAGGATTCTGAGGAGAGAGTCTCTGATCCTGTTCTCTGCAGGGCTGGCCTCAAGCTAACTGTAAAGTGAATTACCTTCTTCCTTCGCCTGTCCTCAGGGCTGCCCAAAGTTGCCTGTCATCAGTCCCCTCCCCTGTCTTTGTCCCCAAACCCATGCAAGATGCCTTCCTCATCGATATTTGAAAAAGGGTTGAAGACACTGGGATGAGAAATTGGAAACATTCATTTTTAAATAAAAATAACACATATACATATCTATTTTTTAAAGGTAAAGAGTATTCCAAGGGTAATCATAACAGTAAAAGAGCAATCACCTGCCTCTTTTCTTCCTTCCGCACTTCCTGCTTCAGCCACTCGGACCCGCCCATTTCCACGCACTTCCACCTGGCACTTCCTCCTGGCATTTGCATTTACTTTCATTTTAAAACAATGTGCTTACCTGTCTATTTATTTTTGCTTTTAACATTATCTACTGTTTTTCTGCTAAGAAGTTTAGACCCCCTTTCCTCCCCACTTCTGCTCGACCTCCAAAGTAGTTCTATCACAACTGGTTGCAGAAATGGCCACTGTCTTCACCATGATAAATATTGGTAGTAGCTCAGTCATATAATGTATTATGATTTTATTTCCTTTCTTACTCAACTGTTTTTTCCAGGTTAATAAATTCCTCATTTTTTAAATGCTTATTTTAATTCTGCCTAACTAAACTAGCCCAAAACTTCTCAAAAGGATACCTTACAGTGCAGGCAATAACTCAAGTCATCTATCAGTTACATGCTTTCCTTTCTTGGGGTTTCTTCTCGGAAGCCTGCACCATTCAATAGGATTAATGGCTCTGAAGATCAACAACACAGTAGTATTCTGGGGCTGCTCTCATTCTTACTCTAGGAATTTCCTTTGTCCCCTATACTGCATGCCTTTTTCCTGGGCTCCATGTCCTTCTTTTTCTTCTTCTTCTTATTTTTTTGGCCTCATTTTGGTGAAGCACACCTTCCAGTAGCTTCCTGGGGAAGGTGCATAGGAAGTAAATTTAAGAGCTTGCTTATTTTAAAGTGCCTTACTCTGTCTGTGCTATATTAATAGTATTTTGGGGTTTATATTTCTAGGTAAAATTTTTTTCTGCTCAAAATTATCTTGCTTTTGAGAAGTCCAGTCTATTTGGTTAGCTGTCTTTTGTATGTGAGCTGTTTCTTTCTCCTCTCCGGGTAGTCATAAAATTTTTTTCCCCTAAATCAAGATATTTCAAAGTGCATTTGTACTATTTCAGAATTAAATCTTCCATATTGTTTGACCCCTTGCTTAAATTGTTGTTTCTTTCTCTTACAAGGATCAATTTAAATGTCTTTCTGTTCACAGCTTTGTTTTCAATAATTGCAATTTGCTGAAAGCTTCGAAAGCTGAAAATTTTAGCACTTAATACATGAAATACCCCTGCCTGAAACCAGAGGAGTAAGCACACTTCATTTTAGCACCCTGTGTGTTGTCCTTGGAAAGGTCTGGAAGGGGTCAGGAAAAGAGAGAGGGTTGTCGCTGGTTATCTTCAGATTTAACCACGAGTTAAGATGTGAGGTGTGTTTCCTGCAAATGCACCTCATAACCTGCTCAGTGAGCAAAAACTCAAGGTGAAGGTCAATCAATCCCACCCAGGATTATTTTAAAGCAACTATTCTTACAAATAGGACTTCATTACAAGTGAAAAAAATCTGGAAAAAATGGTAAACTGGATAGAATCCCCCAGGCGACTGTTGAGAAGGATGAATGTACGAACACCCTAGAACAGGGTATCTTTAATGTTATCACAAAGAGACCCATTTCAGAATTTATGAAAAGAGGGTAACACCTTGGAATATTCATTGGATATTTCTATAAATTGCTCTGGCTTGGGCATTCTGAAAAAACACAAAACAAGGAAGAAGGAATCGTAACGGAAGAGGAGGGTTACTTGGCTGGAGGAGGGGGAGGGGAACACAGCACACGATGTAGATGGGGCTGTTGTTAGAGGTAAAATGTCATGAATTCATCCTTTAAAGGCTTGAGCAAAACTCACACAACAATTTGGGGATTTCACACCTTCTTGGTGCTTACAAACAAATGTCTCAGTTGGATGAGGGCTCAGAAAACAGCAGATTTAATAAAATCTCAACTTTCAAATATAGTCTCCAATTTGCACGGAGTGAGTATTGCTCACTAATTTGGCAACTTCCAAAAAGGCTGAATAGTTCTTATTCTAAGAGTTAGAAAAATGGTGTGGACCTTGTGCTAGGCCCACTGGGTTCTTTGAGGTGGACACATTGTGCTTTTCGTTTCTGAGAAAGCCAAGACTGCCTTTGAGTTCATCAAGGGCAGTGGCACGTCTGAGGTCAAGGAAAAGCTTGATGAATACACTCCATTCTGGTGACTTCTGTAAAAAGAGAAAATATGTTCACTTGACTTGAGTTCAGAAATAGCTATTTGAGAAATTGGAGAGCTTTTAAAGGATTGTACGTAAATATGTACTTTGCACCTTCCTATTATGTGCCAGGTATTGTACTTCAGCTGCTGGCTGAGAAGGCAGACAAGGTCCCTGCCTTCATGAAGCTTTGGGATGAATAAAAGAAAATATTTCTTTAGGTGGAGGTAATTTTAAGGTATTCATTACCTATTCATCTGCTCTTCCAATAAGTTGTGCATTTCAGATATAGGTCAGTGCCCAGCAAACAGATTTTGGAGTATATTAAGTAAGAATAAGGGATGTTTGAGAAATACATTCTATATTAGAATGATTCAATGAAAGCTAAATGGCATCTATTTGTATGGTCCATATGGATAGTCTCCATAGTTGCTCTTTCTAGATGCTGGTGTGGAGTGAAGGGATTGGTGAAGGGTCTGAAAGATCTAGTTACGACCATTCAGAGCATCACCTTACTCATGGCACAGTGAACATGTAGTTGTCTCTTATCTATGTCTGTCTGGGGAAACTGTCCAAAAGTCCAAGCATCTAGAAAATGGGCATCTACTTAACAGAATCTAATTAGAAGAAGAAAATTTGCAATCCCAATATGCTTTCACAGCAAGAAAATATCCTATGTCCAACAGATAGGAGTTGGCTTATAAATGACAACTCAAAAATAATTCATAGATGGCTCATGTAAGTGACACTAAATATCAGCTTGGAAAGCACCAGGGCATGTTCAAAGTAAAGAAGAGCCGAGATGTAACCACTTACAACAACTCTGTGTGAATGTGTGTGTGTGTTTGTGTGTGTGTGTGTGTGTGTGTAGCATGTGTAATTGTGTGAGTCAAGCTAATGTCACAAATATTAAATTATTCAATTAGGCAGTACAAGATTAAGCCCATAAAATGTGTTAATGTGACACATCATTTCACAAATGGGATTTTAGGATGGCTTGCTGGGATTCTCCAACATGACAAAAATACCCATTAACTTTTACTGCAACATAAGATTGAGATAGAAACCAGCTAGTGGTTTAAGGGAGATGTGGGTGTAGGGGGAAGGGGGGGTTGTTTGAAGTCATTGTTTTTGAGCGCTGATTTTTGCCTTTGTAATTTGCTTTGTTGCTTTCCAAAATTCTCTTCGGATATATAAATAAGCCATCGCAGTAACTTAATTACTTGACAATAATGACTATTTACTGAGTTCTGTTCTGTCAAATAAACCATGCTTTAAAAAAATAAGTCTAGAGGGGTTCCCTGGTGGCATAGCGGCTAGGCTTCGGTGCTCTCAACATCGCAACCTGGGTTTAATTCCCAGCCAGGGAACCACCAAAAAAAAAAAAAAGTCTATGCAATGTATTATTTATTCTATATTATTTGTTATATACTATTTATTATTCATATATTATTGGTTACATATTGAACGTTGGAAACAATTCAACAATTGGGAAATGAGTTAGGTAATGGAATATATCCACACAATGAAATATTATGTAGCTATTAAAATTATGTTAACAAAATTCATAACAAGTGAAACAATGATTATGGCAAATGAATAAATTAAAAATTTGTTTATCAATCTATTCTTTGTAAAATATCCATAGAAAAAAGACTGAAGAAAACATTTCAAAGTGTTAATACTGTTTGTCTATGGGTCACAGTATATGGGTATCAGGTTATTTTTCTTTTTTTATATTCACTATTCTTCCTGTTATCTGCTGTGTTATTTTCATAATCTCAAACCAAAATAAAAAATATCATTTAAGAGGCATTTGAAATATTCACGAATACCAGTGGAAATTTCAATTAGCTGAATCATCATTGTATTTGGGTATTCAAGACATTTCCAATATATTGCAATTTTAGTATTTTCAGTAAAAGTTAATTGTTCAAAGTATGAAAAATATGGTTTAACTATGGCTTTTTATCCAAATTCCATTCATGGCAAAAGAATTGGGGGTGCTTGGATTGCACACTGACTCACTGCTGAGCTTGCGCTGTGTGAGTGTGACACTGGGGAACACAGAGGTGGGTGATCTGCTGTGTGCTGCTCGGGTCGCTGCCTGGAGTGCCCTGTCCTGCCTCCCTGCACCTGGCTCACTCCCACTCACTCAGGACCTTCTCAGGAGTTGTTCTTTTAGAGAAGTCTTCCTAAATTTCTCTTCTCATTCACCACTCAGGCCCCAAAGGAAGGTATCTGCTGAAAACACCCCACCAGCACCCCACATTTACCCAGGGAGCCCTTTCCACCACGTGATAGTATCTCTGTGTAATTTATTTCTACCTGTTCTCCTGCTTCACTTTAAGCTCCATGAGCGTCACTGTGTCTGTTTGGTTCCCTTTTGCTAGGTTGACCAAATGTCCCTTTTGAAACAAGACAGAAAACAATGGTATTGTCCTGTTTCAAACAATACGTGTGGTCAGCCTACTGACATGCTGAATTTAGCCCAGTGAGACTAGGCGGACCATACGTACCATTTGAAACACCATTGTTTTCTGTCCTGTGTAAAACTGCACGTCTGGTCAGCCTACTTATTGCACTCCCAGCACCTAGCACTGAGTCTAGTGCATCGGAATTCAGTAACTATTTGTTGCCTGAATGAGTGAAGCCATCACATTTTAGAGATGCTGGATATGAATTTTAAATGTGTACAAATCCCCAAACAATTGAAATCTTGCTTGAAGGAGAAGCCCAGGAATTGGAACATGTTGGGAGTTGGTTGTGGGGTGGAGAAGTGAGGGTTAGGACTTCCTTCAAACACATTAGAATTTTTTATGTGTGTGTATGAGTATGAAGTGTGTCAGCCTACTAACCATATTCTTTTAGTCAAAGCTGAGATTGAGTGGTAGAATAGCATTTTAGCTGAGTACGAGGCAAGGGACTGACTACTTGCATTTGAATTCCAGCTAAGTATTTACTGTATCTGTGAATATGGCATGTTACTTAATACCACTATGCTTTACTCATCTCATCTGTTTAATGGGGCTATGGTACCCATTAAGGTTATTGTAAAGAGAAAATGAGATAGAGCACATACAGTGCTGAACACAGAGTTCTGAAACATTGTTGGTGCTCTATAAGTCTCTTCAATATCAGCAATATATTTATTATTAATAATTTCTTACTTTCTAAAGATGGTACCAATTTTCTGAGACAAAAATTTCTCAATGACCACTAGATGGCATTAAGGTTAATTTAAAATATACATAGTATGATGCTTATTCATATCAGCAAAAATATGTGGTGAAAGTAATTTCATACATTCTGATTTATAAATTATGATTTAATAACTCAGGATTTTTTTTATTATTTTATGTAGCAAAATCCTAGAAGAGTTCATATTTGATTAAACTATGCTTCCATTAAGAGCTCACCATGTTTCTTTTTTTCTTGAATTAGGAATGTCATTTGTTCTGAATGATGCTGCAAAAGTAAACGACCACCTTGGTGCACTAAAAACAGTTATTGCCTTCTAGCCATGGGGTGATATACTAATGGTCAACAATGTGCCAACTTCTGTGGTGAACTGGGGGGAAGGTTCTGTGGGTTTCTCAAGCTGGGAGCTGAAGATCAGAAGACAGTGATTTTGCATGAAACAGATGAATGTATGAAGAAAATGCCTGGGGACATTTAGGGGATACCTACTCATTCCCTACCCTGCTCAGGGATGCTGCACTGTAAGGCAGGTGATCGTTTTTTTATTAAGATTTGCAAAATGCAATAATGGAGCAACAAAATGCAAATATAAGTATTCTCCTTAAAGACACTGTGGTGTACTTAAAAATCTGGTATTGCTGATTTTTTGTTGGTTACCAAGCATTAATTTATGCATATGTTATTAAGAGTATTGTAGAATGACTATGCATTTAGGACACTCATAAACAAGAATAATTTAGATGATAAGTTAACTTTTCTGGTTTGGGTAGCTTACTATGAGCTTGAAGTTGAACTGAAGGGGAGAAATTGGTTTTGTCATAATGGCCAGTGAATCTGAGCTACGGCACTTTCAACATGGCAATTTTGTTAAGTCTTAGAGGTGTTTGTCAAGTGGTTCAACTCACCTTCAACTGTGAACTACATTACAGCAGCAAAGGTGTGTATATGTCACCTCGGAATCTACCTGCAACATAGTAACACTTAATAAATATTGGTTAAACAATAAACGACAAGATATTCTGTTGCCTTCTAGCTGCAGACCCTTCTGTCCCCTCATGCATTCCTCATGACATCCTAAGGCAAGAGCTAAATGTGGAGGCCACGAGGGCATAGAATATCTAGGAGATAGAATTGACCCTCTCGCAGGGGTACTGTTCCTCCTTTTCTCGCACACCTCACATCACCCTGTATGGCCTTGGAGGATGGCTGGTTAGTCAATGATGGGCAAGATTCCTCAAGGAAGGAACAACCCAAGACAGGCACAGTTGCATAGGGGCCATCAGGAGAGAATTTGGGCTCTACAGAGGTGAGGCACAACCCCTCACCCTCTCTGAGGTTAATCTTCTACCCCCTGGCTGCCTTGTGCCCTACACTGCTCCAATGATGACCTGATAGAACACTATTGGTAATGCTCCAATAGGAATGACTTAGATACTGAGTCAACCCCCTGGGGTGGTTTTGGTACATTGAGTCCTTGGGGCTATGTATATGCATAAAGGCACAATGGGGACTTTTGGGAACAGCCATAAGTCATGATAATCACAGACCCTGGGAAAGAGGAAAGTTTTTACTTCCTCATATAAGTTTAACTTCCTTGTATGCCCATCAATAAAAGTTGTGCATTGGCTCGATTCAGGGTTCTTTCAGTCCATGAGGCTGGAGCTCCTTGGCCCCGCTTATAATATATTTTTGGCTACTGTCGTTCATCATTTTGCGCTGCCCTTTCTTGTGTTCCCACTGCTCGTGTCATGCTGTACGTGACAATATTCAGTCAATTAGACTACACAAAAGAATCTTATTGGAGGTCAGCAAGTGGGTTTTTTTTTTGTCAAAATGTTATAGCATATTTGTAATAAAACACTTCCCCTTTGTTCCAAATATACAAGAGAATATAAAATATAAATAAAACATAAGGCAAACATCTATATAAATCAGAAATGGAACGTAATCACAAAGCATTGAATAAGGTTGATGATATAGAATACTCGGCATTATGCATAGAGGAGAGCAGTAGATTTGGGAGTTTTGCTCTTGAGGATAACAAAGTGAATGTTCTCCTGATGGAATGGGGAATTGGGCCCAGGCTCACTGCTTGCATTTAACTCCCAAAGACCTTCAGCAGAATTATTAAGAAAGCACTTTATCAAGAAGAAAAGTGAACCTACCACAATCTAGATGTCTAGCCTATAGTCTAACAGGCTTAAAAGGTATGGTTTCTTCAAGGTGGTTTAGAAAGGAACCATCATTCATGACAATAATTCAGATAGGACAAGGTCCCAGGCATTAATGTAAAAAAATCCCCTCCAAGGAAACCTAGAATGCAAGTACAGTGAGAAATAACAAGTGCTCAAGGCACTGTCTCCTTTGTTGATATACTATCCAGGAAGCCAAATTATAATCAGAAGTTTGTTTAGTGAGCACTGAATTAGACAGAGGAAGGGAGAATTAGTTACGTGATTAAAACATGTTATGGTAGGGGTTGGCAAACGTTTTCTAGAAAGGGCAAAATAGCAACTAGTTTAGGCTTTGTGGGCCATATGGCCTTTGCCAAGACCACTCCATTCTGCCATTATAGTGCAAAAGCAGCCGTAGACAATGGGTAAATGAATGATCACCTGTGGCCCAATAAAACTTTATTTACAAAAACAGGGTTTAGCCCGAGGGTTTACCAGTCCCTAGTTGTGACACCAGGTCCTGAATGTCTGGAAAACCTGTCTCCACCTGTTGACACAGACTATCTGCTTACACGCCAGGCCCCGTTCTCGAAGAAGGGCTTCCCTTCCCTTAGTGAGCGACAAAACTGGCCTCTGGGACTTGGCTCTTTGCTGGCCTCTGTGATGGCTGTTCTCCTTAGGATTAAGACTGTCTTTAGACGTGACAATACTTCCAATTAGATTAGAGTCAAGTGTTAATTGTTTTGGAGGTTCTCAGTCTTGCCAAACCTCTGTTTCAGTTGACACAGAGTGAACTCTCAGGAGACGTTTTATTTGCCACTGGCCTCCTGTCCCTCTTATTTCCCAGTTCTAGGGGGTTTCTTGTTATTGCTCCCACATGGATCCTGCAATGATATTTCATGGGGTGGATCCAGCAGAAGGAAGTGTTAAAGCATGGATATCAATTAATGCTTGAAATGCTTATTTCTCCCAGCTGTATAATTCCAGGAAAACTGCCTTAAATTTTATGGCCCCCAGAGTTCTCCTTGTCAGTCTGGGACCCAAAAACACCTCCCGTTGGTTCTACATTTTAAACAAACTTACATGTGAAGATTTTAATTATATTTTTTTCCTTAAGAACCGTTCAAAGTTTGTTCTGATTGTTCTAGTCTGGTGGCCTCTGGTTCCTGCAAATGTGTTACTTTAGTTAATTATGTAGGTGTGGCCATTTCTTATTTTAAATGATTTCAGGGTCTACTTTAGCAATAATCTGCAACTCAAAGTGAGGTCAGGCCTATCGCTCCATTAGCATTATCTGGGAGCAGGTTAGAAATGCAATCTCCTGGGGCCCCAAATCTACTGAATTGCATTTTAACAAGATCTCTGGATCATTCATGACAGTAAAGTTAAAAAAAATTTTTTAAATTTTATTTACTTTATTATTTATTTATATATTTTAAAATTACAGTTGGCATTCAATAATATATTCATTTCACGTTTGGATCATAGTGGTTGGACATTTATGTACCTTATGAAATGATCCCCCTGAAGTATCCATCTGATATCATACAGAGTTTTTACAATTATTGACAGTCTTCCCTATGCTGAACTTTATATTCCCGTGACTATTTTGTAACTGCCAATTTGTATTTCTTAATCCTGTCATCTTTTTCATCTACCACCCAACCCCTTCCCATCTGGCAACCAGGAGTTTGTTTTCGGTATCCATGATAGTAAAGTTTTGAAGTGCTTCACTAAGTTATACTGCATCTTAATAGTAATTCTTAATATTCTTTAATTTTTATTTTTTCAGCTTTATTGAGGTACAATTGACACATAAAATTGTAAGATATTTGAAGTGTACATCAGGTGATTTGATGTACACAGACATTGTGAAAGGATTCCTACCATCTAGTTAATTAACACATCTGTCACTTAATGTTAATTAGGAAAAGGTGTCTCCTTTGAGGGGCAGAATTAGGAAAGGCCATAAGGTTTGAGGATAGTGGGTGTAATTTTACCTGTATTTTTGTGCCTTTGGGAAGGGCATGAGGTAGCCTTGATTGGCTTGACGATCCCCCAGCCCATTCAAGTCCTAAATTAATATAATGAGGAGGGGGGGACTTAAGAAGATTAAATTCTCCTTCATCAGCAATCTGGTTTCTCAAATATTTTTTAAAGCATCTTTTTTATTGGCAGCTTGTGGAATTGTTTTTCCTTTATTTCTTTTCAATATTTTATTGACAAATTGAAACAAATTTTGTTCCTTTGCAGGCCTTGCAAGGCTGGGGCTTCACCTTCTTCTAACTGTGGGTTGATAAAACTCACAGGCAAAGATTCTCAAAACTTCACACAGCAACTCATCAAGGCACACCTTGATTAGTGTTCACTACATAGCACAAAATAGATGAGAGATACAGTTGCAAGCTCTGTGTGAAACAGACTTTTAGGAACATTGAATAGTTTAGTTGTATTTGGAGGCAGAAGATGAATATTTGATACTTGGTTTTGCCAGAATAACCCTGTGTGTCTTTGGACAAATCAGTTTTTTCCAAAGACTGGTAATTCATAGCTCAATAACTTACTGTGCTTTTGGAGATGGCCTGGAAGTTTTAATTTTTTTTAAAGCTTCCTAAGTGGCTCTACTGCTTAGCCAGTTTTGAGAACAATTAACAAAGTCTTTGAGCTTCGATTTCTTCATGTGTGAAATAGGAACATGGCTTACTTTTTCAAATGGTTGTTGAAAGCATTACTTGAAATTACTTGTGTGAAATACTTTCTAAAGTACAGAGTAGCCTACAGACGTATGAATATGTAGCAGTTTTTATTGTCATGACCTGTTTGGCAGTTGTCGCATAAGGACATGACTTTTGGCAGTGTGTGAAGAAATAAAGAAAGTGTAAATGAAAGAGACTGAGGTGACAGAACTGAAAACAAAATGGAAATCCCTTCTATTTTCTATAATGAAGAGTTCCTGTAATGCATGCCATCAGTAGGAGGCCAGGACTGTGAAACGCCCCTAGGCTTAAAGCTGAATTTCTTGTCAAGAACAGCACTTACATCCATATGAGGTCTATACAACCCTGTGTTCCTCCCTTATAATATTTCCTCTTGTTTGTCTTAGCTCAAGAAATTGAAGGCAATTTGAGGTCAGGCTTTGGGTCTTTTCTTTCCCACAGGAACTGCTGGTAGAGTTATAGTTACAGAAAAACTCTGGGCAAATGTTGATTGATGATTGGCTACACTTCTTGAACTTCTTTCCATATGAGTAGTTGAAGCCTCTCAAATAACTTGGTTTTAGAATGAGGTTAATTAAGCATATCTTTCTATGACCGTCTCACCCTAACATGTGATTACAATTTTCTTATGTTGCATGGAAACACCATGATCCCATGTGAATTCAAACACCAAAATTGCATCCCATTTCTACATGAGTCATTAGTGACTAATTTTGTGGGCAGGATGGGTTTAAAATTCATGCTGATTTCTTCCTTTCAGATCTCGTTTTATAATAAACTCATTATGTTGCCAAACAAAGCCAAGTCACCTTCAAGCTGTATCTCCGAAGCCACTGCAGTCAACTTAGTGGGAAACAATAGACTGGCTGATACAACAGGGCAAAGACCACACTTCAAGGTATAGGTTCATGTTCCAACTTGTTAACTCATTGCTGTCCACAGTCTTTGACAAATGATTCTAAGACTGTTCTGAAGAATGACCCAGAAGGTATTTCTGTTGGAACATAAAAAAGACCACGGTAATAGTTATTCACCTACTTCATCCACGCCCTGTGTAGGTGAGAATGGAGGGATAGCAAGTAGTTGGATAAAATTTTCTTTTTCTTTTTCTACTCATAGTACTGGCTGAGGAGACATGGAAATGAGGAACTTTATAATATTTTATGAATGTGTTTGTACTTGTCTTTTTATTTAAAAGAAATGTCCATGGCTGCTGCCCAGGCTGTGGTTGCTGAGTATGGGTCTGGCTCTCACCTGAGGCCAGAGCAAAGAGGAGCTGAGTCTAGAAACCAGATAACGGCTGGGGAACCCAAAGGTGTTCCTAAGCATTACATTTGAAGGCTACAACAATGAAGCTTGCTTGACCTGATCCAAATCAATAGGATTACAAATTGGGGCAGGAAAAAAAGGAAGGTTTGAGAGATTGAGGGAGGAGGAAGATGGCAGAATAGGAGTTCTGTGGGAGGACAGTTGTAAGAGCTTGCCATGGCCCTGCCTGTGGGTAGGTAGATGGGGCGATGTTTAGGGTGCTGAGCTGTTCCTATGAGAAATGGATCCAACAGCCAAGTGGAACCCATACAAGGTGTACCTTCAAAGTCAACATCAGTCCATAAGAAACCTAACATGATAGTTTCTGGAATAATCCTTCAATTATGCCTGTAACATCTAGAAGAGCAAACAGGTATAGGTGGTTAACTGAAAGACAACTACTGCTAGTTGACAACACACTCAATCCAAAGAATGGTGCAAAATGCATGCTTTTTTTTTTTTAAGGTTTTCATAAGGTTGGCATAAACCTTTTACAGAATTTGCCACTGCTACATACTGAGGAGCTTTTCACTTGCTGGTCTCATCTTTTGTCTGTTCCTCTCTAGGTTTTCCACCTTTAATTTTACAGTTCTGCACACCCTCCTTGCGCCCAACTCTGATGTCCAGACTCCATCTTGAAGGTAGCCACATGGTTCTCAAGATCATGAAAAATCCCTGACTCTGTCCTGGAAGGGTCGGGGTAGGACCTTGCTGTCTGTCAGAGTAGTCAGCTTTACGCATTCAGAGTCTTCAGAGACCAACAACATTTTCTCTTGATCAGTTCTCATGCTTAACTTCAAAGAGTTATTCTATTATCCTAGCAGCTATCTCTTCACGCTCTCTTATCAAAGATCCTCCCCACTAGAAATGACAAGAGATGGAAAGAAGTGGGTGAGAAAAAGGAAAAAAATTGTTCTGTGTCTATGTTGTTGACAGTGAACTGGTTATTATATGAAGGAAGAAGGCAGGAATGTTATTTGATTGTGATTACAAAAGGTTGAGAAATAGAATTTACCCATTTTGAAACATCTAACAAATAAATATCCCACTATTTTGGCCACTCAACTCTTGTATTGGATTGCTTAAAACCTATTGTAGTGAACTTGTATCTTCTTCAATCATTTAAGAGGAATTCTTACAGTTTTTTCCTGGGGTTCATATTTATGAAAACTTTCCCTTTAGGAGGAACTCAGAGATAGGTTGAAACAAATTCCAGACTCATGTCAAGGTGAAATAAAGGTTTGGGTTTGGAGGAATTATGCATGGGCTTCATAATTGACAATCCAGTGCAAGATAATTGGAACATCATTTTAGAAAGTCCTTTAGACTTGATTGAATTTAAGTTGGGTCCCGCCGTTCAGGCTAAAGCTATGCAGAATGCAAAATTGTGTTTTAAATAAGAGCTAAAGGAATTTGGGGTAAAAATTTGAAAGTAAAATATTGTGGACACACACACAGGGATAGGGGTTGTTTTAGGACAAGCAGTACGCACATACACTGGCCCCAACAGAAAAAAAGATTAACTAAATGGAGAACTTCCCATTAGAATAACAGAAGAGTATAGATTATGGCTAACAAATATTTGGTATGAGTATTGCCTCTTCCCTCCATCCTGTGCTCCTGGCAGACATTGCTAGTCGATCAAGGTTCACCTTTCCATAGCCTGCAGTTAATCTTGCAGTGATCAGTATCATTTCCCAAGTAGCCAGTGAGAATAATAGAACCTGATTATCGGAGGTACAACTTACATACTCTCCTTATTTTGTTTAAGTTACCAAAGAAACTACACAAGTAGACTTGAAAGATTTCTTTGTCTAAGTATCAGAGAAGCATTCTAAAACGTCATAGGAGTAGAAAGAGGAAGGTCAGGTACAAAGAAAGACTTCTTTGAATTGGATGTGATTCTTTTACATAGTCCACTGAATACTATTTAACTTAACTTGGACAAAACTTTTCTTGCAGTCATGAATTGGTGTCCAGAGCCAAAAATAAACATCAGAGTTGCTCAATATTCCCATATTCAATGAATGGCCTAGAGTTGAAGTCAGAAAACTCATAAGCTTTGTTTATTAAGAAGTAGTTGAATCAGTCTCACTGCTTTCACCACTGCTTTCTTAGTCTATGAAAGAAGTCTGGGGAGTGGGGTGGGGGAGAGAGAAGCGTCATTACAGTGCTCTGGAATTTGGGGGGAGTTTTCCCTCTTCTCCCTGCAAGTGAAAAGATGGGACTCCAAGAGAAGTGAAGGTAACAGGTGTTTTCAAAAGAGAAGACTGGATTATCTTTGTTTCCCACTTCGACAACTTGCTCTTATGCTTTGTGTTTGTGTGTGTGGGGAAATGAGAACTGGAGAGCAGAGGCAGGTCAGAGAGATGAGCCAACAGTAAAGAGCCTGCATGCCGGCACTGGGCACGTCAAGGCATCAGGGGTTTTCCAAGGGTGGGGCAGACACAACTAAAGGCAGCTTGGCCCAGGTTGTCTATTCCCACCTAGAAGGGATGCATTCTGAGTATGGTAGGGCCTCAGTTAAAAAAAAAAAAAAGAAAGAAAGAAAGGCTATAGCCTTGATTGCTGGTGGGAGATATTGGGGAAAAAATCAGAGGTTGAGCCAGAGTCAAATCTTTTATGTCAAGGAATTCTGCAGTAGGAAGGCCCCGTAAGACCCTTCAGACAACCCTGGCAAGAACTCCACAAGGTATTCATCGTTAGAAGGCATACCTCACAGAAGACACTGATCATCAGGGAGTGTTAGTATCAGAAGAGAAGTCAACAAGAGGAGAACTGAAACCTCTCTCAGACAAGTGAGGAGATATTGGCCTTTTCCAAATGAGGTAAACAACCTTTAGGATAGCTCACAAAACCCCTCACCTCCTAGCAATCATAGTGTTGTACAGGTAACCCCCATAAAACATGGTTGTTAGGTTCCTTAAAATGCCATGTTATGTGAATTGTGTTATAGGAAACAAATAACTAGTACAAAAAAGGGGGTTAGGTTCCAAAAATTAAAAAAAAGAACATACTATTATATTTTAATTAAGATAAATATCTTAAAGCAGTTTTCACCAAAAGTATAACATATTAATATGTATCAAATAATGTTTTCTTTATCATCACTACTAAGCACCATTAACATAATTACCATTTCTTTTAAAAAGGTCAAATAATACTCACCTGAAAAATGTTAATCTATGTATAATATACTAAAAAGAAAAACACAAAGTTTTAAATGCATGTACTTAATACTCCATGATTAAAATGGATTTAAAATTCTAATAAATTTTAAAATTCTGCAGTCAAATCTGATATGACATCCATGCTTGAATGAAATACCTCAAATGAGATACCTTTTGCTTTTAAAAGCTCTTATTATGTTCTGTGTTGTTCAGCGATTTCCCTAATTTCGAATGAGGTCTGTTTTGTTTTAAAAAACTCTTACTACATTATACATCGTTCAGGGATTTCTCTAATTCTCAAACTGCATTAGAGGAACCTGTGTTACAGAAGTGCCATGTTATACAGGGTTACCTGTACATTCCCTTCCTACACGGCAACACACCTGATTTGTGGGACAAGTAGAATTTTGTGGCAGAAATAATGTCAGACTTGCTAGGCTATGCCATAAAACGTTACAGCTTCTACCATTGTTATATGCTGGGGGCGCCAGCTGCCATGCTGTGAGACACTCAGGTAGCCAGCTCTCCGAGGCCCATGAAGAGAGGAAATGAGGCCTCTTGTCAACAACGCGAACTAACGTGCCAGTCACATGAGTGAGCTAGCTTGAAAGTGGGTCCCGCAGCCTGAGTCTAGCCTTCAAGTAACTGTCACCTGGCCAGCGTCTGACTGCGACTTTATGACTGACCCTGAGCCAGGAATGTCCAGTTGAATAATTCCTAAGCTCTTATTTGGAAACTATGAAAGATCATATATCATTATTGTTTTAGATCACTACATTATTGGGGTAATGTGTTCTGCAGTTATAATAATTTGTTATCTGTTCCTCTTTTCTGCCCTAACACTGAGGGAGTTAAGCCTAGAAAGGGTGGAGAAAGAGGTTTATAAAAAGGGAAGACATTTTTGGCCACTCAGGTTACATGAAGGCTGTCCGGAAAGTATCCAGCCATGTAATATGAAAAATAGAGGCGTTTATGGCTGGATTTTTTCTGGACAGCCCTCATATGTCTAACCTGCAATGGGTATGAGCGAGTTTTGAATGGGATATAAAATTAAACTGTACTAGAAACTTATGGAATCCTCCTAAAATGACATTTACCAGGTAGGAAATAAGATTTTTATACTACATAATTGGGGAAATTATTTGGGAAAAAAAATTATGTCATGTGTATACTCCAAGGAGGGGAAACTCCTCAGTATATCACTTACAGATTAATTAATAAAGATACTTTAAAAATGAATAATTGAATGGACACATTTGCTCTGTCCTCCATGATTTAGTCAGCATGACAACTGTCCATGATCACCAGCATGCTGAGCAGCAGTACTAGCCCTGCATGGTAAGAAAACCAGGAAGTACTCATTTTGCAAACCCAGACTTGTGATGTAACGAATGTCGGGAGCAGTTATCTCTCAAAGAACTCTCCTTTCTGGGTTTGCCATGTGCAGAGAGCTACAGAAATAAGGAAAGTGAGTACCCTTGTGTAGACATTGCTCTAGATGAGGAAGATAGTCTAGCACTGTTGTGATCATTCCAACCGAAGTGAGGGATAGTGATAGGTGGTGTGAACATGTGTGTAATGCTCAGGGTAGCTAATCTAGTCCTCCTACACATCAGTCTAGCTCTGTTAGCAAAGGCAAGGAGAAGTTGACCAGCAAGATCTATGTATACATAAACTTAATATTTACCTTTTTGGGGAAATCTGATTGGTTTATATAGTTTCTATATCATTGAGATGAAGAATGTAGAGTGACTTGCCTTTTAAGATAAACTTCTAGAGATTACTTGAGACAAGTTTGGAGATGGTGGCAGCCTGCAATAAAGATTTCATCATTTGTTGAGTTATGATAGAATCAGGATCATTCTATTCTTTTGTGAACAACATAAAATCTCCTTCCTTTCTTCCAGGACTGTCACTGTGCTCTAGCACTTCCTGAAACAAATGACCTAGGAGACTTCCCATATGATGACACGAGGAGATTGCCCCTGTTGTAAACTATGCGTGATGTCTGTGTACCATAGAGGGCCTGGGATTGCTCAGGTCTGAGAGGGCACAGCTCTGCAGAATAGATGGCATCTCTAAGGTGGGGAAGAGCATAGGGCATTAATTATCCTCACATTCTGGGTCCTGTGGAGCCTACTCCTGGCCTCCTACCCAATGGAAGAAGAGTGCTCAGTGTTTACAAGGAGCTTTCATGTATGCTAGCTTGTTGATTCTCACTAAATAAAACAAAAACAATGATGCCGAGGTTCTCCTAATGTTACATATAAAGAAGCAAGGTTCAGAGGCAGTAGGTGATTTGCCCAAGGTCACATCTGGTAGGAAGCAGAATCCAGTTCCCAGTCCAGGCCTTTTGACCTACCTAACACCAGCTGCTTTCCTCCCTTCCTTAGTCTGTGTTTGTAGCATCCATAGAGCTGAGCACACTAGTAGCAAATGAAGGGATACTCTTAAATGTTGGCATACAATTCAAATGATTTCGAGTATGACTTTTTTTTTTTGAGTAAAGAGGCACTGTTAGTTTAGTTCTCTTGAAAATTCAAACTAAGTATCTTTATAAGGAATCCTGCTATGTCAACTCTCTCCGGCTGCTGTGAAAAATGAATCTTTCCTGTTGTCCTTTGGACTATATTCTTCAGTAAATGTCTTTCATTTCCCTCCGACACTCTCCATTCCCCAACCTCACACTGCTCTACCTATTCTCTCTTTCCAGTTATAGCTATGGGAATCCTGGGAGAAAAATAACTCGTAGTGTTTGAATTTCCACAATTAATAATTCTTTCTTTGGTGTTAACTCTGGTCTCTTTCTTCTTTTTATTTTGCCCTTAAACTAGCTATTATTTAAAACAATAAACATTTCTAATAATAAAATGGAAACTTATAAATATTCTTGTATCGAGTAACATGATAAATTGTCATCTTATTAGAGGATATGCTCCTGGAGGTCAGGCCTGTGTTTTATTGGTTTATTGTTTATAGCCTCAGGGCCAAGCAGTGTGCTGGCACAGGCTCAGAAATGGGCATGTGTGACAGAAGTCTCCTGGGGAAACTGTGGCAAACATTTTTTCACTTTACGAAATACACAGTGCGTGTCTTCCTGTGGACATTTCTGGATTTCATTTTGAAACTTCTTGGACATTTTGCACCATTTTGCCAGCCCGAAGGATGGCAGAAGCAAGAGCTGGAAAGAACCTAGGTGATGAAGCTACAGGGTCAGTGGTGCTTGAAGCCTGTCCTATCTCTGCTCCTTCTGTTATGTGAAATAATAAATTTCCTTATTGTTCACATCACTTTGATTTAGTGTTTCAAAAATTTCTAAATGAAAGCATATTGACTGACAGAGAAAAGTTTAAGTTTCATTTGTACCCACAGTAAGGCCTGGTGTTCACGATCACAGATGGCAGTCATGAAGCCTTCTTCCTTTTATTTTTAATTTTTTTGCTGCTATAGAAAGAAATTGAAAGTAAAATAACTGAAAAAGAAACGAAATATATTCCATTAGGAACATGTATCCGTGTCAATATGTATGGACAAGCAGATAAAGACTGAGAGGTCCAGTTTTTGACAAGGTTGACTATGCAACTCGTAACTAACCATAACATCTCTATGACATTTAATAATGAATAACTATTTCACTCACGTGTCTGTGGGCACCTCTACTATTTGGGTCCAGGTTTACTCCACGTCTCTCATCCTTCTTGGATAGTTGGATAGCTTTTCTTATGCGAGGACAGAGGTGCAAGAAGGTAAGAAGAAACAT
Source organism: Lyroderma lyra (assembly GCA_004026885.1). NCBI lineage: Eukaryota > Metazoa > Chordata > Mammalia > Chiroptera > Megadermatidae > Lyroderma > Lyroderma lyra. The sequence continues at coordinate 100,995 of PVJL010005632.1, forward strand.
TAGCGATTACTCACATTAGGTTCTGCATGGCCACTTGGTTACCTCTGCCCTCACTCACTGGGCTAAAAATTCTCTTAGCATAGTTGAACCTCAGAAATGCCAAGATAAAATGAATTGTCATAATATGGACTGCTTTTCCTATCCCCCAATCCACAGTTCTTCCCCAGGCCACTGCCTGTGGCCCACCCCACCTGCCCATCCTGTGATGGCCAAGCTTGGGTCCACGGAGGGAATGTACCACACTTCTAGTCTTCATGGGCAAAGGAGAACTCCACAGGGACACCAAGACTCATTTTTGCTCCCCTTCAAATAAAAATAAGACTCAATGAGACCTGAAGCCCTTCCTAACTAATCTAGACTTGTTTGGGGTTTTTAATCCATTGCAGGCAAAAGTTTTTAACATTTTCATCTGAACCATTTGTGTAAGTGAATACTTAATTTACTTATTTGGGATTTTTGTATCCACTTACTAAATTGGTCAATCAACTACCAAATTACCTTTGTTTTGTCTATTTTTCAGACAGTAGTTATAAGAAACAGAAGGAACAGGTGATTTACACTTGGGAGGCCTGGCTTGTATCTCTGAGTGGTGCTTGAGTTGAACCCCAGTCTGCAATTTTCTCAAAAGCAATTACTAAGGAAAGGCCTTATTGAAGAGGCAATGAAACTGTTCATCATCACAGAAACACTTCCCACCAGGCATGAAGACCCTCAAGGAAACACTTGCTGGGCTGGGTGGGGTGTTTTGTTTCTTAAGTCTCCTTGAGGCTATTCTCACCCAGCTAGAGAAGTGGGAAGTGAAGACAAGAATACAAAGTAAATAAGACCTAAAGGTTCTGCTGTTGAAATGATTTTTTTTTCTTTTTTCTTTTGGAATGCTCCAGGTCCAGTATCTACATAAACCCATCATATGCTCTCAGTCTCTTGCTCCCCGGGCTGAATGCAAGCATGTCAATGCCCCTCTGTTAGGTTCTAAATATGACCTGGCCAGGGCTGGCCATACTTTCATTCTGCAGTCTGTATGTCAGAGTTAGGAGTGATTTTCTTTTGGTCTTAAGATTTGAGACCTGCCTCTGTATGACCTTACGTGCAGTGCAGTAACTTCTGGAAGACTCAATTTCCTTATCTATAAGGTAGAGAAAATAACAGTAAGAATAGCACTCATCTCATAAAGACATTGTGAGGACTAAGTAAGTGAATGCTTCTATGTAATGTGCCTGGCAGACAGTCCGTGTTCACTGAATGGAAGTTGTAATTTATCAAATGAAGAGGCTGAGGTAGTTTATGGGTCTCAAACTGAATTTGCAAATGATCTGGAGAAATTATTTAAAAAAGAAGATTTTGGGGCCTATTCCCCGAAGATTCTGACATTGTTGGTTTGGGGTGAGGTCCAGGAATCTGTACTTTTAGACAATTCCCAGGTGATTTGGGTGCAGGTGTTTGCAAGGACCTCTGAGAACTACTGAAGCAAATGCCTGGCCTCCCAGAGCCCTCTTTGAGTGCTAAGGTGCTCAGACCCCAGTCTCAGGTACACAAAAGAGGACATTCACTTGTGATTAAAGATGAGTCCCAGGCAAAGTTTTGAAGGCAGGAGGATTACGGTTTGATGGAGAGGTGGAGGTGAACAGGTAGAAGCTTGCCACAGGCAGAGGGACAGCAGGGACAAAGCCTCAGAGGTTGGAAGGAGACCTGCATAACTGAAGACCACCGTGGGAGCTGGAAGGTAGGAGGTGAGAAGAAGTAACCGAAGAGACTGCTAATGCACACCAGAGCACCCCCGCGCCCTGCCCCCGCCCCCGCAGGTACCAGGTAGGCAGATTATTCTGTGGTATTGTGCAGGCAGCCCGGAAGCCATCACGCAGCTGGCAAGTGTCAGGTCTGGGCTCGTTAGGGCTCACATTAAAGTGACAGCTATCGGAACAGAAAACCAGCAACAACATCTCCAGGGAATTCTGAGTAACTGTTCACTGCATTTAAAAAAGTGTTCAAGTCCAGCCTCGGGAATTGTGCAGGGCCAAAGTTGCTGTAAACATCAACATTTTACCCCTAGAGAATGCGTAGGGACTGTACCCCAGATCATCGACACATAAAAGTGTGTAAGACTGGTAACAGTTGTTGAAAAGATGGCGATCTTAAGCACACCCCCTTCACCTCTCTAGGGGTGGTGGTCAGGGACACACCTAGACCCCAGATGCAAGATTCTAGATTTAGTCTTTTTCTCCCAGACTCTGTTTTCATCTTCAAAAATCTTTGCCCACTGTATATTGAAACAGTGGTAGGAGAAGGGAGAGAAGAGAAGGGAAGGTCTCTGACATGTCATTGGGAGCCCTGCCTTCAGCCCCTGCTTGCTGGATACCATCCACAACGACGGTAATGCTGAGGCCCCTGGCCTTCAGAGTGTTCTCTGGGCAGTGGTCTCTGGCTCCATCCTAGGAATAGAGAGCCGAGCAGCTGTGAGACCCAGGGTACCTAGTCATCTCCTCTTTGCTTCCAGAATTTATTCTTAGGTGTGGTGTGGAAGGGGCTGGGGAAAATTCATTTGGGCAAATGGATTTTTGAAATGTAAGATGGATACTAAGTTTTGATTGCTGTGACAGCAGTCCTTTAACTGCCTCCAGGAACAAGCTGTACTAGAAAAAAAAATAACAGGACTATAATGGTATTAATTTCTTACTCCAACGCAGCATTACAACTCTGTAATTTCTCTTCAATGGCCAATTTCTCGTGTTCCACATGGATCAGAATGTTTACAGAGCATCCTTGTACTTGTGACTCATATTTCCCAATTTTAAACTGAATTTGCCTTTATTCTGGTCAGGGACTTCTTCAAGCCAGTTTAGTGGCTGCTTCACAGCAACCTCTGCATAATGTCTACCCTGTACTTTAATCCCTTCTTTCTTCCTTTTCAATTCATGGTGTATTGCTAATCACTCTCACTCTCTGGTTTGCTTTCTGCTTTCATTATTCTTATTTATCAGGATAGAACTTTGGAGTAGAGGAGTCATGGATCAGATGCCATGGATAATCACTTTTACTTGTCTTTGTACAGCAGAGACACATGGGCCTTCCAACACTGAGTTTTTCTTTTTATTTGTCTTTGAAATTTAAGTGATGATTCAAATGATCAAATCCATGAATGTACAACTAGTGTTCTCTGTTATAGTAAAAACAGCAGAGCTCAAATGTTAGTCATGAGCAAGGCAGTATGATACACATTTTGTGTGCCTTGTCTGTTTGAATCCCTGGGAAACTTTATGAGGTAGCTATTCTCTCTCTCTTACAGGAAAAGAAACAGGCTCAGAAGAGTTAGGCATCTTATCTAAAGTAAGTGGCCAAACAGCAGGACCTTGATGCTAGAACTATGTCTATTATGGAAGGATTTTAATGACCTGTGGAATATTATTGATTCTGTATATTTTTTTCATAGAATTAAGGAGCTGGAAGAAACCAAAAAATGTGAATGTTTTCTTTTGTGTGAGTGTCAATTAGGTGGTGGTGACCAGACAATAATGTAACGGAGGCCCTGGTTCTCCCAGAAAAGTCTTGCTAGGTAATCGCAAATGCAGACACCGAAGGTCTTAATAGCAGATATGGAGGTACAGATGTGGGAGAAAAGTTACAAAGCTCCAGTGTGGACCTGGAACAGAGAACAGTGATACCACAGTTGTCCCGGAAGGAAGATTGAGGGTCCCCACGTGAAAGCGATGCTAATGAACTATGATTAATGAAACACTGCAGCATCCTAGGACAGGCATAGAAGGCTACACAATTCCCCCTGGAAGACAACATTGCAGAAGAGGACAGGCCCTGAGGATCTGACTCACAGGCGCAAGGGGCTGGCTTAGCCGAGCTGCAGACATACAGTGAAGTGGTCCTCCAGGAAGAAACTGTCAAATTCTACTAGGTGGGGTGGGCATAGCAGTAATGGGTCCAAGATGGATTATTCTCTGCACTTTTCAGGTAAATGGTACTTATTCAGAGGTTGAAAGTTCAAGGTCAAAGCTCTGGCCTAAGGGACATAGGAGTACTTAGGAGGGAAACGAGATGGAACTTGGGTATGGGGTTCAAGATAGGAGCCTTGACTGAGCCAATGGCAGGGGCTGGGGGCTTCAGTGTGGTTTGAGGTTCATCAGTGTGGAAAAAACACAGATGCTGTATAGTCATGCCTGGGGCTCTATTCCCTATGCTAACTGGCAAAAGGGGACTAGGGGAGCAACTCGGAATCATAGTTCTTTATCACTGGCATGCTGATCTTGA
>PVJL010005633.1:0-105054 GCA_004026885.1 Lyroderma lyra
CTACCACGTAACTTGGACGTGTTACTTCATTGCCCTGAACCTCGGTTTCCTCATCTGGAAAATGGGATCGGCGAGGCCCATCAGTCTGAAGACTGAACAGGTAACGTGGGCACGTGATGCTGGCCCTCGAGGGGTCATGACTTTACCTGGGCCTCCCAGGCCCCTTCTGCCACCTCCCCCAGAGTCTCAAGAGCCAGGGTGTCAGGGGCACATCGAGGCTAGAAACCGTTTTCCGGGAGGTCTCCCTTCGCCCAACTTCTCATCTCTGCTCGGTCCCAGTGTCCTAGTGACTCCATTAGCACCACAGAAGGAACCAGAGCCAGGAGGAATGGACAGTCATGCACAAGAGCCTCGTTTTACATCAGAGGCCAAGGAAGTCCTACTGAGACGGACTTGCTGAAGGTCCCAGAGCAAGGCAGGGTGAGGCACCCCAAACCTGGTCTCCTCACCCCAACCCCAGAACTCCTGGGAGAGGGTCGGGGTGCTCTTGAAGAAGAGGGGCTGCCTGCCTGGAGAGGACTTGGGGGCTGGGGCTGGGGGAAGGGAGGGGATCAGCTGGGCCCCAGCAGACCCTGGTTCCACGGGCTCTAGGTCTCCAGGAAAGAGGCAGAGGGGACAAAGTGTAGTGCCCTGGCCTTTGACAGATGAGGACACTGAGGCCCAGAGAGGGTGAGGGACCGGCCCAAGGCCAGGGCAACCCTGGTTCTCTGCCCAAAGGGACCATCCCTGACCTGTGGGCGTTCATCTTGTGCTGTAGGAGGGGGCTCTTCATGGGGCTCCCACTCTCTAGGAGGGCCCTGGGGATGAGGGGGTGAGGGGGACCATCCCCTGTGGCTATTGGCTGTTGGTCCTTCCCTCACCAGCACTGCCCACTACCCATTTGTGAGTGGAAGCGACAGGGGTCTCAACCAAGCCCCATGCCCCGGGCTCGGCCCTGAGGCTCCACTCATCTCCAGCCCTACACTCCCCCCACCACCCACGCTCACACCCCCAACTCCAGTACTCACCCCCCAGCCCTGCCCTTCCATCACCCAGCCCCCCACATCGCAGCCCGGTGGGGGCACAGCTCTCCCTGCCCGCTCTGTGCCAGGCCCTGTGCCCGCCTTTGCTCTGTGCTAACATGGACGGGGCTCAGAAACGTACCGTCCTGGGCCGTGGGGAAAGCAGCCCCCAGACACAGGTGCTGTCCCAGGCCCGGCACCCCCCACCGCAGAGAAGCCCGGGTGTGGCCTGTCACCATGCCTGTCAGTCACCGCGGATGTTTTGGTGGAAACGAGAGGGCCACCTGCGCCAGGCCCGACCAAAACGCGGCGAGGACGAGGCGCGGCCTTGCGCCTTCCTGTGACAACTACCGGCAGAGGGCCAGGTTTTCTTTCCCGTGTTTGTCACACGGGGCTTCCTGGCGAAGGCCCAAGGGCCGGAGGGAAAGGTGTGCACGAGGAAAGGCGCAGATGGCAGAAGAGGCCGCAAGGCACTGATGAGGGCGCGCGTGTCCCTGCTGTTTCGCGGCCTGGGTCATGTCTACGGCAAACCAGACTTTTCCGGAAGGCAGGGAGCTGGGTCGCGTGGAGCCTGGGAGGCCGGGCCCCTCTCCCTGCCTTCCTGGGGGACCTGGAGCAAGTCCCTCCCCTGTGGCCGTGGGTTCGTCCCCTGGCCCCTGTCCTTAGTATTCTAAGTGTGCACCCTGGGACTCCTTCTGTAGCAAACGTACTACGATCGGGGCAGGAGGTGCTTTTGAAAAACTCAGTGTCCTTGCTTGACCAAGCTGGGGATGCTGTGCCAGTTTTTCACGGGGCTGTGAACATCCCAAATCTGGAGCCCCTAGTCCGGGCTTCACTGGACAACTAGGGAAACTGAGGCGGGGCGCAGGGATGTGGCATGGTGAGTTAGCAGCTGCCAAGGACACTCGGGCCTCAGGGGCCCTGAGGAGTTCCAGAGGATTGGAGACCCTGCCTGCCAGGGGTCTAGAGGAGGCAGCAAGAAGACCCCACTTCTGTCACCTCTCACATTGTCCCTCTGATCTTATGACACTGAACGCCCGCTCCTTGCCCACGACTTCCTTGGTGAAAGAAGAGCTGATGGAGCGGCGGCAGCCCCAGTGGGTTCCGGCAGCCCCAGTGGGTTCCGGCAGCCCGGGAGGACCTCCCTGTGCACCGTCACCACCCATGGGAGACCCGGTGGCGGCTGCAGGGGCGCCTCCCACGGCCCTTCCAGCCCAGACAGCAGCAGCCGCGCTCCTGAGCCCACACTCAGCCCCCGGCGGGCAGGAGGGAGGGAGCGGTCACTCAGCCAGCCTGCAGGGCCTCCCGGTTACTGGGTGGGACAACAGGGGAGGTGAAGTGGGGTGCGGGTGGTGACACAGCACAGCTGTGGGGCCCTGCCGAACCATCGCCCCCCCTCCCCTGTGGCGGCTCTCAGGGAACGAAGCCTCGAGAACGGCCTGGTCCAGCTCGCTGGAGCACCGCTGCGACCCTTCCTGCACTTAACGAGCATTTATTAAGCAGCGGCCACAGCACGGGCAGGGGCATCACTTCTCGTCCCAGCTGAAGAATACAGGCTAGGGGTGGGGTGCGTGGGGGTTCACACAGTGGAAGTGGCAAAGCTGGGGTTCCAATTCGGTTCTGGCTGGCTCCAGGCCCATGACTCGCCCTGGTCCCCAGCCTCTGGCCGAGGGCCCCCTTCGTCTCCCACAATTCCCTGTTCAACTGGATCCCCTCGCGCCTCTCCCCCAGCCCCCCGCCCGAGCCCCCTCCGTCCTCCAGCCCCGCCTCCTCTCAGCCCCGAGGCCCTCTCTGCCCGTCTGCGCGCCTCGGCTGCTTCTCCACTTTATGAAACTGGACCCGCGAGTCTGGAGTGGCAAGACCCGGTTCCCAGTCTCACCTCCTGGGAGGTCTTCCTAGACCTCAGTTTCCTCATCTGCAAAATGGAGGTGACGATAACGCTGTCTACCCGCCAGGCCATTGTTGAGGCCAACGGGACACCCACTCCGTACCAGACCATCAGCACGCTGGCTGCACGGGGGTCAGGAAGCCCGGCCCCCGCCCGGGTTCCACCGCTGACTGCTCCAGCCAGGCGCCCCATCTCTCCGTCTGCACGGGGGGCGGGGGCGTCACTGCCTCCCGGCAGGAGCGTTGGGAAGATGCAATACAAAGCAGGCACACAGAGTCTGAAATAGGGGGGTGGCCCAGCGGGTGCTCCTGAGTCTGACCAGCCCCACCCGTCCCTGAGCGCCCCTTGAGTCTGGAGGGAGAAGCTGACTCTTCCTCTGCAGTTGGGAGCAGGCGCTAGGCGTGGGGCGGGGCTGAGGGGCCCTCAGAGCCCCTGGGCGGCCTTCTAGAGGGTGGGAAGACTTCCCTGGGGAAGCGGAGGTACTCACACCACTGCCCCATCTCCCAGGCCGCACAGAACTGCCCCCTCCCCGACTCCAGCCCTGAAGGACCCCTATCAGGCCTGACTCCTCCTTCCAGTTCCAACACACGGGGCTGGGGCTTCGCAGGGAGGGGACGGGCTCATGGACCAGGAAGCTGAACTGTGCTTCTCAAACAGTAAGAGGGAAGCTGAGGATCGCTCTGGCCATGGGGGAAATTGTGGCAGGGGGTCCCCTCGCGCCCACAGCCCTCTGCAGGCCCCTCTCCTGCTCCTTGGACCCCAGGAGGCCTGACTCCCGCCTCTTCCTGAATATCGAGAGCCCACATCTTCTCCCTCCCAGGACAGAGGCTTCAGCTATGAGTCTCTGTGCCACTTTCTGCCTGTGTGACCTTGGGCAAGTTACTTTACCTCTCTGGTCCCTGCACTCCTTGTCTTTCAGTGGAGTTAACAATAGTCCTACCTCATAAGGTTATAATGAGGAATAAATGGGACCATGCCCATCACAGAGTAAGGACTGCGATGAGTGGTCTGAATCACTCCTGAGGCCATTGATCTCCTGCCCTGAATTTCAGATGCAGTGCCCAGAGCCCACCCAGTACCCATCATCACACGGCCCTGCCCAGTCTGTCCCAGCACCAGCAGAGGACGAACAGCGGTGGCCCCAGAGTCTCACAGAGCTGGGCTGGAAGCAGGCTCGGCCTGTCAAGCTCCATCCTGCAGGTCCCTGGACCACTCTGAACGTCACTGTCTTCATTTGGGAAGGAGCACAGCAATGTCTACCTTGTAGGGTGGTCATGAGGTCCGGAGGCAGGTTGTCAACTGTCCTAAAGGTGCAGGCCACACAGAGGGCGTTCATGTTCCATGAACGCTGTCCCTCCCCGTACCATCATCTGTACCTTGAACTCCCACTGCACACTAGCTCCTCCCCCACTGGCCAACGGTGTGACACGACACTGCAAAATTCACATGGAGTATTTGGCGTGCACTTCCCTCGTGAGGGCTGTCTGAGTGCTTTATGTGAACAATTCCCGCCATCCTCACCGTGACCCCAGAGGAAGTTACCATGATCCTCCCTGTTTTGCAAGTCAGAAAACCAAAGCACAGACAAGTTCAGCAACTTGCCCAGGGCCACACAGCTCACAGGCAGGATTTGGCCCCAGGCAGTCGATCCCAGAGCACATTCACCAGACACTGCTCTCCGGCCTTGAAGAACACTGTCACGTTGCACATTTCTTCCACTTAGTAAACACTCATCAACAGGGTCATAGGGCAAGCTGGAGCCAGGGCCTGGGGCCCTGATTTCCGGTCCAGCCAGAGCCAGGCGACTCTGGGCTCCTCAGGGGCTCTCAGCAGTGTGGGGTGAACTGGCTCACCCCTCCAGCTCTGCACCCCACCTCTCCCTCCCAGCAACTCAGCCTGCAGTGAGCAGGCTTACCAGGCAGGCCTTCTGGTCAAGGCCAAGTGGCAGGAGCTGGTGGCTGGAGGACCCAAGGGCCGCTGCTCCAACCCGCTGCATGCCAGGCCTGGACCTGCCCTGATGAAGAATTCACCCCCCTCCCTGCAGAAGACTGTCCCACCAAAGGGGCCACCCCAAACACCTGCGCCCCCTTCCCTGCCAGGATTTGGGATTTGGAGGTGAGGGATTTGGAGGCGAGGGTGGCTCCTGAAGGCTTCTCTTTCCCAGAACAACCCCAGTCCCTCCCTGGCGAGGAGATTCGATCCCCCACCTCCTGGCTGTGCCTCAGGACATGGTCTGCTGCACACCTGACCTCCAAGGTCACTCCTCCAGTTACTATTTATTAGTGCACACTTGCTGTGGGTCCGACACGGGCCGTGGACTCCCCCAGCTTACAGGTCAGCCGGGGAGAGAGGCCGTATGCACACGAGCATGTGTCCAGGCGGACAGTCGCTGCCTGGGATAAGCCACTTGGAGGAAAAGTCCCGTGTTCAGAGAGAGAGTAGACAAGGGACTCTAGCTTGGCGGGGGTCCCCGAAGGCCTCGTTGAGAAATTATTTAAACTGACACTTGAGTAATAAATGGGAGTCAAGTCAGTCAGGAGAACTGTGTGTCTGTGTGAAGGGTGAGCTGCAGAATATTCCAGAAGGAATTTGATGTGTCGACAATCTGCAGCAAGGCCAGGTCGCGGGAATGAGGCGAGCGAGGGGGAGGGCCGCCCGGGCTGAGGCCCCAGAGGCGGGGTGGGAAGGGCCGTGGGTTTCCTCCTCGGGCCGTGGGAGACAGGCAGGCAGGCGGTGGGGTTTCACCTGGTTTGATCCTTAAATTTTCATGTGAAATCTTTAAGACGAACAGGCATACGCAGTAACACAGTAAATCCCGTGTACCTGCCCCCGGGCTTGAGAGAGAAAACACCCTCAATATGGCCCCACTGGCGCCCCCGCCTTGTCTGGCCTGGGAGGCCTCCACGGTCCGAGCGCGGGGCCCGCACGGGGGCGAGATGTGTCCAACGCGGGGGAAGCAGGTGTGGGCTCTGGCTGCTGCCCAGGCAAGTGATGATGGCGGCTTGGAGCTGCCAGGGCGCGGGCAGTGCAGCCCCAGAGAAGTAAACGGATTCAGGGTACATTCTGGACCAAGAGCCGTGGGGGTGGGGTGGATGGGCTGGGCGGGCTGGGGGGGGGTGTCAGGAGGAGGCAACAGTGGGACACTGAAAGAGGACCAGGTTCAAGGAGAGACACTTTCTAGTGTGCAGTGACCTTGGAATATCCAGGTGGAGATGTCCAGGCATGTCAGACCCCGAAGTCCGGGCACAGTGAGACGCACCGGACCGTGAGGGTGGACGGGACTGCCTGGGGCAGGAATGGTGGCTGAGAAGAGAGCCTTGGACACGTGGAGTGGGGCCTGGCGCAGCAGGTGGAGACAGAGGAGAAGCACAGGGCACGGGGACTTCCAGCAGAGTTGCCCAGTTGGTCCTGAGGAGCCCAGACCTCAGGAGGCCAGCAGCCCCCACCGCCCTTCACCTAGGTGCCCTTCCTCCCAGCCCAAAAGGGCAGGAGCTCCTCATGGCACAGCAGGAGGGGAGGTGCTGGGGGCGGGAATAGCTGCAGTAGGCCAGGGACTGGAGTAGAAGTGACCTCCACATAGGCCAGCACCTGAGCAAGGGGGAGGGGATGGGCGTGGAGGATCACTGTCCCCACCCACATTGCCTTGGCCTCGGCCTCTCAGCAAATAAGCCTGCAGGAGCTGGGGCTGCTGGTGAGGTGAGAGGGTCTCTCAGAGCTTTGGGGACCAGGGACTGATGCCTCCTCACTCCCACAGGAGTCCCTGGATTTACTGCAGGGCCCACAGGCTGTACCTAAGAAGGGACGTGTGTGGGGAGCAGTGGGGAGGGGCGGTCCGAGCCAAGTGCCAGGCACGCTCCCTCCCTTGTTCTGGGAGGCCCTGGGGGGCCTTGGAGAGCCATGGGATTGCCTGTGACACCTGTGCTCGCTCCTGGGACCTCGGCTTGCAGACAGTCACACCCGCAGGGGGCCCAGGTGCCTCGTTTGCCCAGCCCAGCCTAGAAGCAGCCTGACGCCCATCCCCAAAGGGCTTACCACACGGCCAGAAAAAAGGAGGAGGGAGCCCTGGGAGGAGCGACGTGGGTCTTCAAGATGTGTTTTTAAGTGAAAAAAGGCAACAGTGATGAAGACCGAGTATAGTATCTACCGTCTGTGTAAAAAAGGAGAGAAGGAAATTTATAGATACACATATTTGCTTGTCTGTGCTTGTCTACGGATGGACACCCAGGAAACTGGTGACACTGGCTGCCTACGGGGAGGGGAAGCAGGTGGCTGAGGATAGGGTGGGAGGGAGAATTCTCACTGCATTCCCGCTGTGTCATTTTAATTTTAGAACCACATGAATGTATTACCTACAGAAAAAGGACACATAGAAAGTTATAAAATTAGTATGTACATATGTGTATTTTTCTGAGAAGGATCATAGCATTCATAAGGTCCTCAAAAGGGACTGTGATCCTAGAAAGCTTAAAAATGCTTTACTTTTGTGCTGTGCAGCCATGGTAAAATGCCTTAACCTCTCTGAGTCGCATCCATAAAATATAGATGAACAACAGGCCTCAGGCCTCTGCCTCACCCTCCCGGTAACACTGGCTTCTCCTGGTTGCAAAGATGAACAGTGACACTGGAGGGAAGGGGTTTCTAAGCCTTATCAGAGGGGATGACTTAATGTCACCTCCCATTCTCCCTGCAGCCCCCTCCTGCCCGGGCTCATCTTGGCTGAAATCCCATCCGGCCCCCATCGCCCTCCCAAGCAGCCACAAGCTGATTTGGCTGCTCTTCCTGGCATCTGCTGGATGTCCAAGGGGCATCGCCAAGACTGATCAATTGTCCCCCCCCTGCTTTGTCCATCTCAAGCTGCGACCTAACATGTGGATGTCACCCTGCAACCCTCCCCCAAAACCAATCGTCGTAATAGTGGTATTAATAATGTATTAATAATGAACACTTAGTGTTGGCCGTGGGCCACGCCCTGGCCACCCCGCAGATTCTCCCAACACCCCGGCGGAGGGTGCTGTGATTTGCATCCTCTCAAGCAGGTGAACCCTCGGGACTGGGACCTGGACGCTGGCCCCACACCCAGTCCATCCAGCCTGCTGAGCATGCCCTGCCCCAAGCCAATCACTATCGGACAACTCCACGACCTCCTCCCTGCCCCTGCCTGCCTCCTCTCCTGCTGCTGTCCCATCTCCAGGGACTGCGAACCCACATCACTCCTCAGCTTAGAGGTTCCAGGGCTTTCCTGCCCTCTCTGACCCCAACCCCTCTACTCCTTACCCTACCCCAGCCCCTGGGGCCCTTCTTCTCGTTCCTTGAACGCACCAAGTTTATTCCTATCTCTGGCTCTTGATACTGGCTGTCCCTTCTAGTTGAAATCCTCTAAGATGACTGTTCACACCTTCTTACCATTCTGGCTCCATTCAGAGGCTGCCTCCTCCAGGAAGCCCCCCAGGCACGCTCTGTCTGCATCCTGACCTCATAGCATGTATCCCATGCAAACGTATTTCCTTTTTGTTTGTTTGTTTGTTTGTCTTTTTGTTTTTGCTTTTTGGTATGTGGGTAGCTCCCTGACTGGGAATTGAACCCAGGCCGCAGCGCTGATAGCACCAGCGCCGAAGCCTTAAGCCACTGCACCATCAGGGAACTCCCTCCTTTTTTTAAAATTCATTTTTATTGTTAGACTTACTGGGGTGACATCTGTTAGCAAGGATTACATAGGTTTCAGGCATGCAATTCTACAGTGCACTGTCAAACGTATTTCTTTTTCAGTCTCCGTAAGTGCGGGGACCTTGAATCTCTGCCTCAGCCCCGAACCCTAGACACTTAATAAACATCGGCTGACTGACAAAGAAACAAGATAATTTCAGCCCATCATAATCCCCATAAAGGACCTAAGCAGGGTGATGAGACAACGTGACCAAGGAGGAGCTATTTTTGTCACCATAGTCAGGGAGAACCTCTTGACAAAGGCAGTCTCTGAGTGGAGACCAGAAGGAGACCTTCTGTGACACTGGAGTCGGGGCAGGGCGGCTGAGGCCTCAGGTCTCTGCTTCTCTGCAGGTGTCACTTAGGTGTCCTCCCAGTGGGGTGAGCAGGACATCCTGACTTCATGCCCAGGACAAGGACTTGGTGGTGGGGCGATGCACAGGGCTTAGCAGAAGGTGCGGCTGAGTGGCTATTGCTATTTGGAATGGCTACTATGAGCAAGCAAAGTGCTAGGTGCCCAGCTGGCTCCTAAGGCCAGAGACTCTCAGACTCCATTCACTCATTCATTCATCACCCTGAAGGTATGCTGCCCTCCTGCCTGGTATGTCTCCAACACAGCACAATACCTTGCCTCAGAGGGCACTCTATAAATCATTGTGGAATGAATGAATGTTTATTGAGCACCTACTATGTGCCTGGGGAAGAGAAGTGAGAAAGATACAGTGTGTAAGCATTGGAGTATGTGAGGACAGGAGACGAAGGGTCTGCACAGCCAGGGGTCTTAGAGAGGAGGTCCCCAGGAAGATGGGGGGCAAGCAGGAAGCACAAAGACAAAGCTGGGCTGGGCTGGGCAGACAGCCGGACCTCGGTCCAGGGGCACAGTGACTGATCGTGAGGCTCAGGGCCTGGAGCTCAGTGGGCTGCTTGGCAAGCGAAGGCAGGTCTGAGGACAGAACAGTGACATCCTGGAACTCTCGGCACTTACGGTCTTAGTACCGAGCAGTCTTGAGCAAAGCAGTCTGCACGCTGAGCCTCTATCAGCGGCAGCCCCAGGATTTCCATGCACCCCCAGGGTAGTGGCTTTCAAACTTTTGGATCACGACCCAGAATAAAATAAAACATTGTACCTTGCTTTTCATTCTACAATATGTAAGAGCCGTCCGGAAACTACCCAATTGCAAAACCATTCTCATTGTATTGGCAATGGCTGGATTTTTTTCCGGACAGCTCTTGTGTATTTTAAAAGCTGAAACAAAAGCATTGCAAGATAATACTGACCCTCACTATATGCAAAGTGTTTGCTATATTCTTTTTTAATTTGTTTTTAAAAAATAAGTAGTGAACGCTCTAAATCAGTTTCACAACCACCGATGGGTCAGGACCTGCATGCAATTTGAAAACCACTGACCGGTGGGTGCTTAGGAGCTATAAGCAGGCTGAAATGGGGATCTAGGGCTTGTCTTGAAGCTGTGACTGACTGCTTGGACCATGACCTTTGGGGCGGGGGGGTGCAAAACAATGGGGAATACTTAGATTCTTAGGGTCATGGGACTGCTGTGTTATAGCCCAAATAATAGGGGCTCAGGGTTCTGGGTCCAATATTTCCCCTAGCCCTGTGTTAAAACCCCCTGATGTCCCACTAACAGATATATCTCAGCAGTTGCTTGCATACCTCCGGTGACAGGTAGCTCACTTCTTCCTCAGGCAGCCCCCCGGAGTATGGGGAGTGAGGCTCTGCCAGCCCATCAAAGCACCTGGTAACTGTAACTCCCTCCATGGCTGGCTGGCCTTTCCCCTCTCTGTCTCCTGGCCTTTTGTCCCAGGCAGCCGGGCCCGCTCCAGCACGAGGCCATGGCCCACTCTGTACCTTATCCGGTTCCCTCTCTTTCCTGTTGCCCAGCTCCTGCCCTGTGTCTGGGGGACGGCCCTGGAGCCCAGCCAGAGAGAGGCTCCTTCCAAGGTCAGGTGGCTTCAGGATCCGCAGCTGCAAGTCGAGCTGGAGCTCAGCCAGCCCCGCCCCCACCCAAACAGGTCAGGAGGTCTGGGAGGGTACAAGGGCAGGGCTCAGCACCAAGGTCAGGGGCTGACACCCAAGATAGCCAGAGAAGCAATGTCAGAGGGTGATGGGGGCTGGAGGCCTGGAAGTCTGCCAGTTGTCGTTACAGACTGGTGGGGCCACACAGCAGCTCATGCCAACAACAGGCCACGTTACACTCTCAGGCTCATGGGATCTTCCCAGCAATCCCTGACAGATACAGGAGCACAAGTTCACCCTTACGGGTCAGGGGATGGAGGCTTGGAAAGGTGACAAGGCCACACAGCCACTCAGGGATAGAGCTGGACTTGAACCCAGATCTTCTGTTTCCCACCCCCAGGCCTCACGTGGGACTAAGGAGGGTGGAGGAGATAAGCCTCGGGGTGGGGGTGGGGGCAGGGGGAAGTGGTCACCCCTCCTGTTAGAAACAGGCTGGGTTCCTCAGGTCCCAGAGGGCAGAGTAAAGGCCCAAGTGGGATGCAGGTGTCAATTAGCAGAAGCTTTTATTTTTTTTTATTATTTTTTTTTTTTTGCTTTTTTTTTTTTTTTTTTTTGGTATGTGGGTAGCTCCGTGGCTGGGAATCGAACCCAGGCCACAGCATTGACAGCACCAGCGCCGAAGCCTTAAGCCACTACACCATCAGGGAACTCCCCAGAAGCTTTTAGAGATGGTGAGCTGCCCATCACGAGGGGCCCACCTGAGTAGGCCCAGACCCCCACAGCTGATGGGTCGCCATGTTCTCCCTGCACAGCTCCAGCTGGGGTCTGGAACAGTGAGGCCCACCTCTCCCAGCAGCCCTCTCCTGGACCGGGCAATGCCCCTTATGGGCACCTTCCCCTGCTCACTGAGGTCGGACGTCCAGCTGCTGACACTAGGGCTGGACAACAGCCAGGGAGCCACAGGGAGGAGGGGGACACTGTTGCAGGGAAGGGAAGAGGAGCCCCGGGCTAGAAGAGACGCACCCTCCCTCCCCCAAGAGGCCCGATGGAGGGTCCCAGAATGGCTGCACCCGGTGTATAGGTAGGACAAAGGGTACATGGCCCCTGGCAACCATGGGGCCTCGGGCAAAACCTTGCTTCTTGCTGAGCTTCTGTTTTTTCATCTGAAAAGTGGGAGTGATGGTCCTCACAGGGTGGCAGGGAGGATTCAGTGAAATCATGAATATAAAGTCCAGCTCACAGCCCCACCTCTGCAGCCAGGCCCCCAAGAAAACCTCTGTCACCCCAGCCACTAAGTAACAGCACCACCCATCTAAGCAGTTCACATGAGCGTGTGTGTAAGAGAGCATGTGAGTGTGCAAGTGTGAGTGTGTGTGCTCATGACTGTGTGTGTGCTGGGAGGGGTGAGGCACAGGGATGCGGGGGGGCGGGGCAGGGGCCAAGTCCCAGTACCCCTCCCACCCATTTGCCCGGCCTATGTGTCCTGAAAAGAACAGTAGTCTGAGAATCAGGCGAAACCCATCAGCTCCGATCTACTCCCAGCCACCTTCTACCTGTGGCCAGCCAGCCACGTCCCGGCTGAACCTCAGTTTCCCCTTCTGTAAATGGGGAGAACCGCTGAGGCCCCTAGTCTTCGGGTTCACGGCAGGGACAAGACAGCAGGCCGCAGGAACTGGCCCAGGCCTTTGGGAGTGAGGGGCCCAGACCCGGCGCCAGCTGGAGCGTGAGCCCACCCTGCCCCCACCCACCACCCCGTGAGCCCCGTGTGCGCGCCTGCAGGAGCGCGCGCGTGTGTGACTCAAGGTCTATTCATAGCTGAGCTCCACCAGCTGCAGCGTCACAAGCAGAGGGGCCTCAGCCCATATTATTATTTCAATTACCATCTGAATTAAAAGTTTGAGCAGCAATCAGCCCACGTAGCAAGGGGAAGAGGGAGCAGGAGAAAAATAAAGATGAACAGGAGAAGAAGGGCTGGGCCTGGAGATCCCCCCACACCCCAAGGAGGGCTGAGTCGCTGAGGAGGCTTAAAGGTTATGCCAGCCCCCAGGATTCCTGCCCGCCCCTTCCCCTGGGCCAAGGGTCCTCGAGAGGATGGGAGGAACGCCTAGGGACAACACAATAGCAGCTACTTTGTGAAAACAGCTCATTAAATCCAGATTCTTAGTCACACGGATGGGCGTACCAAGCTCAGAGAGGGTAAGGAACTGACCTAAGGTGACACAGCAACTGTGCCCAAGGCTGCTGGCTCCAAGACCTTCCATCATCAGGCAGGTCCCATCCAGTCTCCCCTGACTTCACAGGCTGTATGACACTGACATCTGGGGGTGGCCCTGGGGCAGGACCAGGGAGGACAGACGTGGACCTGCTGTCCCTGCTGGTTTCTCTCCTTATTCCCAGCTGACCCCCCCCCCCTACCCAAAGTCCTGACTTCCAGCCAGCATTCTCTCAGCCCTCTGCCAAGCCACCCAGCAGTCTGCACTGGCCCCCCGTCCTAGACCTCATGCCACCATCAGCACAGAAGACCCTCCTCACCCACTGGTGCAGGAGATGGAGCCCTGGCCCAAATCTAATTTTCTGGGTACCTTTGGGCACATCATTCTTTGTCCTGGAGCCTCAATGTTCCCATTTGTAGAATGAGTTCTTCTCTTGGATGTGTGACTATCTCTATTATCTTCAGAATGGAGCCCCCAGAGGATCCCTGAGGGGGTGTCATTCTGCGGGGGTGACAGACGATCTCCTGCCAAGTCCCAGCCCAGGGGTGGGACATTTTCCACTCTTTCCAAGGGAGTCCCAGGGACGGCCCCCAAGAATCAGACTTGCCCAGACTCAGATTCAGGCTCTTCCACTCTCCTGCTGTGTGACCTTGGACAAATAACATAGACTCTCTGAGCCGTAGCTCCCCCATCTGGAACACTGGGACATCAATTGGACATTGTGGGAATGCTGGGAGGATTAAATGAGAAAGCCTCCAGCCCAATGCCTGGTGACATGAGTTTCCTTGCTGGGATACGGGTAAGTGATGGGAGCTGCTTCCCAGCTCCTCCTGGGGGATACCAGAGACTCCCCCTGGGTCTTTGAGTGGGGGTGTCATTCAACCTCAACCAGAAAGCAGGAGTCACCGGGTCAGGAGCCCTGGCAGATACTTGAATAGCTCTGGCGGGGGGGGGGGGGACTGAAGAGCTCACTACTTCATAAAGCATCCACAGATGCTCCCCATCTTTCTCCACCTTCAGCTCTGGGAATCTTCTAGAGGGGATATAATCTCCCAGCTGAACCCCAACTCCAGCCTGTCCCTGCCTAGGACTGCCGGAAGCTATCTTCTGAATGAACCTGAAAGGGAGCTTTTCAAATAGACCCAATGAGGGATGGGGTCAATGCCCAGGATGGTGAGGACAGGGCCAGGGAGCAGGAAGGGAGGTGGGAGGGGGCTGAGGTGAGAACTGGGACCTGAAAGCCCCTGGGTCCTGTGCTGGCTTGCCACCCTGCACCACAGCAGGTGTGCATCTGCCCGTCTGCCTGCTTTCAGGTAGGGATGGGAGCCAGGAGCCCTGGGTTCAGGCCCCACTTCTGCCTCCTGCACCCCCAGACCGTCACTGTGATTTTGGTGGGGGTCTACTTCCCTCTCTGGTCCTCGATTTCTCTTTTTGTAAAATGATGGCACCAGACAGGCCATTTAAGCTCCAAGCATTCTGTCTGAATTGAGACACTGTCCTACTGCCCCTGCTAATGGCTCAGTGGGCCTGCCCGCACCACCAGCCCAGCATGCCAGGAGCCATGGGGCCCCCGAGTGTCTGGTTTCAGGGACACAGACCCTCTCTCTTCTCCTGTCCCCCTCTTTCACGTCTAATACTTTTGAAGGTTCTGTGTCCCACCATATCACAGGTGAGCAGATGGAGACATAAGGATAGTCACTTGTTCAAGGTCACAGATACCCATCCAGGATTCCTCTGTGCCCAAGAGAACAGCAGGACTCAAGGGCATTTTTTTTCTCCAGGAGTGTCACCATGATCTTGAGTGGCCAACTGTTCTCTGTACCGATGTGGACTCAGCAAGGGATGGGGGTGGGGGCTGCCCAAGTTCACAGAGCAAGGCCATGGCACAAGGAGGTCCTTTCTCCCAGGCCCCGCCTAGCAGGGGACAGCAACATGGTCTGACCTCCTGCCCCAGCCCTGGGATCTCGCTAAGATTGGAGCCCCTGTCCCACCTCTAGGCCCCACTTGGTTGCTCCCAGAAACCCCCTACTCCTGGGATGAAGGCTGGAGGAGTGAGCAGGAAGACAGGAAAGAAAGTTGAGGGTTGGCCGTTTGTCCCTGGGCCCTCTGTCCCTCCCTCTCCTCTCCTCGTGCAGAGGGAGCAGCGGTGACGTAATGCACTCGGCTTTGGTCCTGGTGCCAATCTCAGAAGAGAGACGACAGATTGCGTGAGCCAAATTTGGCATCCTAGGGGGAGAGGCATGAAAAGTGGAGACGTGGAGAGGAGCGAGGAGCTTGGGGAGGTGTGGGAGAAGCCCCCCTGCCCGGCAGACCCCAGAGGGGCTGACCTCCTTCTGCTCCGCTCCGGCCCCCAACACCTCTTCAGCCCACCTGAACTTGAGGCCTCCCCTTGTCACTCTGAGAGGCCAGCCTGGCTGTCCCCTGACCCCTCCAACCCCGGTGCTGCCAGTTCTGCCCCCACCCCCAATACACCGCTCCAGCTCCATTTCCCATTGCTGCTAGTCTCCTGGTTACCATGCTACTGGTTGTCATGTCGCTTCCATGTCCTCGTGACTCAGTGGTCCCCGCAGAGGGGCCCCCTCCTCCTCACACCCCCCTCAGCTCTCGCCCCCGCCTCCCCCAGATCCACATTAAGAACCAGCCCACCCTGTGAGCCTACACTGATCCTCCTCCCCTTCCTTCACATCCTAAGCTAAGAAATCTTTTCACAGCATCTAGAGCTTCAGTCTCTGCTCCACAAATGTCCGTGAGAACCTACTATGCTCCAGGCTTGTGCAAGCTGCCTTCCAAGACCTGGCAGAGTCTGTAAATCACTCAGAAACCCAATGAAGTCAGAACCATCATCCCCATTCTCCAGCAGAAGAAACTGAGGCTCAGAAAGGTCAAGCCAAGCAACCCAAGGTCACCTAGCAGACACTCAAGGCCAGCTCTGTCTGTTTCCAGTCATCCCAAAGGTTTTTTCTGGATGAGGAGCTCCCTTTTCAAGGGCAATACAAGGGTTCCTGAGGAATAGTTCCCAAGCCCCCACAGATCCCCCCTCTAATGCCTGGACATTCCTCTCTTTGGTCAGCTCTCTAGTTCAAGACATATTCTCCCCTCCCCATTAGCTGTGCATCATCCCGAAGGGAAAATGAGTTCTTCCCATCTGCCCAGCACTTTCCTCAGCCTGTGAATGCCCTCAGCTTGCTTGTGCCTGGGCGGTGTGTGGAGGGGGGCATGTGCTTTGAGGTCAGTGGGGCAGGGAGGGGTGTCCTTTCCGCAGATATGGAAATTGAGGGTCAGGGATGGCCCAGGGTGTTGGTTCCTCAGCTAGCTAAGCTGATTTTTAGGAGCTTGAAGGGAGCATATATGAGGCCCACCGCCCAGTGTGGAAAAACCCAGAAAGAGCCCATCCTCCCAGGGGAGAGCAGAGTTGAATGTTCTAGGCTCAGCCCTCCAGGCTCCAATTTGGATGTGGGTCAGCTCAATGGCCAATGGCCCTGCTCCTGCCATGTTGCACTCCAGCCCTTATCCCACTGCCTTCTTCTGCCTTTTGCTCTCCTCATCCTAGGCCACTCCAGGGCCACGGTGTGGCTCTCAGGCCCTCAAAGTCCTGGCAACAGCCCCTCAAATCCCGAAGCTCTGAAGGTCACAGGACTGGATGTGGAGGAGGGCGGAATAGACATTTTACACACACACACATGCACACACACGCGCGCGCACACGCACATGCGCACACGCATACTCACACACGCGTGCACATTCACACGCACACGTGCACACATGCACGCACACACGCGCACACACGCGCACACGCACAGGGCCTGGCTCCTCTCTCAGCCTTGTCTGTGTGGCCCTTGGCCTCCCTCCCTCAGCTCCCTGTCCCCTCAGCCTGCTGCCTGACATCCTACTGCTCCTGAGGCCCTCACCTGCCAGCTTGGCCAAGCTGCCCTGGCTCTAGTCCCTCCACCCAACTGCCTCCTACCATCTCCCTGCACCCTCAACGTGTCCTGGAGCCTGGGCACTGGGGCACAAGTGTAATGTTGATGCTGGTGAGGGGACACTCAGCATGTTGTTGGGGAAGTTTCCCTGCTCTGCGGTTCATCCAGACCTCTCTTCCCTTGGGGTTCTCCCTCTATGGAGGGAAAAGCAGTCTGTGCGTCTCCCCACAGCCTGTCTCTACCACTGTGAGATGTGACACGTCTCATTTACTAGATCCCTGTCCCCTTCCCCTGGTGTCACCTGGACCAAAGTCAAGACATGAGAAGTGGGATTTTGTCTCAGATGGCAGGGCCATTTGCACACAGGCTGCAATTGGGGAGGTGGAAGGAGAGCCTCCCCCGCTTTTGCCACAAGTCACCTGCCTTGAAGCTCCTCTGAAACCCAGCATGACAACTGGGGGTGGGTGGAAGTAGAGAAAGGTCGTGGCCGGGGCAGGAGGTCAAGGCCAGTTCCACCCACCTCTCCCCACTTCTTGGCGTCATCCTACACCTCGCTACTCGCGACTGACAGACGGACAGAGCTCGCCAGGTCCTGGAAAGTCGCAGGAACCCGGGTCAGGGAGAAGGTGCCGAGAGGGCGGGGCCAAAGCGGCCGGTCCACGACACACAAGACACGCTCGCGGCGGGACAGAAGGACAGACAGCGCCGGAGGTGGGCGCGGGCCGAGCTTACCGCGGGGCAGAGGTCCGACGAGTGTCCGGGAGGCGGCGAGCCGGCACTACATCCCGCGGGGAGAGGGGAGTCCGGGCGCTCGCTCCTCGCGAGCCCGGCCGGCCGGCCGCGCCCCTCGTCCCCGGCCGCTGGTGGGTTTGCCCGTGGGTCTCCGGGTTTCCACGCCTCCGCGCCGTCCCGCGCCACTCCCCGCCGGCCGTCCAACTTTCAGCGCTGCCCCGCGCCGCGCCCTCGGCGCCGCCTGAGCGTCAGCATCGTCGGCCCCGGGCCTGGGCTCAGAGCGCGGGCCCCCGGGGCCCCATGGCGCTCGCCGCCCGCGCTCGAGCCCCCCGCCCCCGCCGCAGGCGCCTTTCCGCCGCCGCCCCCCACTGTTCCCTCGCTGTCACTCGGTGCCGTCCTCCGCCCTGAGCTCCGCTCCCGGCCCCGCTGCGCTCGTCTCGGCCCTGAGACACCCTCGACTCGCCGGCCCGGGGTCCGCCGCCACCTCCCCGTCTCGCCCCCGGGGCCTCTGCCTCTCTCCGGTGTCTGTCTGTCTGGGGGTCTCTCCCCGCGGGGTCTCTGTCTTGGTCCGGTCTCCCTCCCCGCCTCTCCCCTGCCTCTCTTCCCTGCGCGTGGCGATCTGCCTCCCGCCCCGTCTCTGTCCGCTGTCTCTCTCTCTGCTTCGCACCCCCCGCGCGCCCCCGCTGTCTCGGACCCAGGCCCCCGCCGCTGCCGCGTCCCCGGCTCGCCCGGGAGCCCGAGCTCCCGCCGCCCGCGGCGCGCCGAGAACTCCCAACTCGCCGCACGCCGCCCCGCTTTGCGAGACTTTCGCCCCTCCTCACACGTGACCCGCGCGCCCCGTTGCGGAGGCCTCGCCCCCCACCCCAGCCCCGGAGCCCCCGGCTGCCCGCGGTGCCCGGCCCTGCTTCTTCGCCTCCGCCCGGCGGGACAGCAGATCCCCTCTCCCCGGCCCGCCTCGCGAGGCAGGGGCAGGGGCAGGGGGCGGCGTGGCCCCGCTCCTGCCGCAGATCCTGCCGGGCTTTTCCTCCTGCTTCCAGGAGCGCTCCTCCCAGAACCCATTCCGAAAGCCGCTGCCGGGTTTTCCAGCCCCCCGGGGGCAGGTGGAGAGGGTTCCTCGTGCCAGGAAGGGAGTGGGTGGGAGAGGATCCGTACTGGGTTCTGTGGCGCTGGGCCACTCCCATGAGCTCTCCCCTTCCCCTCCTGAAGTACCTGCAGTTAAGGACCCTGCGCGCCCCGCTCCGGAGATGGAGGTGGCCCTGCTAGAGGGAACCTTACAATCACTTAGGCAGCACTGCCCCATTTTACAGACTGGGAGACTGAGTACCAAAGGGTGACAAGCTTGCTCAAGGTCACCCAGAGGTGGCAGGGCCGGACCAAACCCCAGTTTCTTGTTCTCTGCATCCCCATTACCCTGAAATGTCTTCGTTAGAGAGGACGGCGCCCTTCTTTCCACCCTGAAGGTGCCCCGGGTCTGGGCCCCACGCTCAGGACTGTGGGGAGGACTCCAGCCTCCCACAGCCTCTGGCGAGCCAGTCGCTTCCGTGACCATTCTGCCACCTCACAGGCAGGAAAGCACTCCTGCTCTAGCGGGTAGGATGAGAACACCTGCAGTTAGACTGCCAGAAGAACTTCCTGGGGAGCCTGACTCTCTGACTAGCCCGAGTGAAGAGAGGGAGAGACTGAGGCACCCAGAAGTCAGCCTGAGACGGTATTGAACATTAAGTCTCCTCCGGCCCGTTCAAGCCGATGGAACCGGCACAGGAACCACAAGCCATGATCCGCTATGACTGCTTGCCTACCCTGGAAACCCTCCCCACCTGATGTACAGTCAGGTCCCACCACGCACCCACACATATACCCTGCTTCCCACAGATTCCAGAACACACCAGATGCTTCCACACCTCTCTGCTTTTGCACATGCAGTTCTTCCTGTCTGAAATGCCCTTCCTCCTTCTCTGCCCAGAAAATTCCTCCTGGTCTCCAAGTCCAGCCTCCACACTACCTCCCCTAGGAAGGCCTCCCGAGGCTCCTGGCAGAAGTTGTCATCACTCATTCATTCATCCAGCACTGGGCACAAGTTTGATTCTTGTTAAGTAGGCTTGAGAGTCAGGCCAACCTGGGCTCAAAAGCACTTAGGAGCTGCATGACCTTGAGCACATCCTTTATTTAACCCATCGTAAAATGGGAGCCCTCACAGCGGCAGATCAAGTAAGGGAGATAGATGCACAAGAATGCACAGCTCATAGTAAGTGCTCAATAAATGTGACCATCCCTTCTCAGTCCTTCATTTCTGTGCAGACCTCCAGGGCATGTCCCATTGCGTGCCCGTCTCCCTCGTTACACGGCTGTGCCCTTGCAGGCAGGCAACCAGGACAGACGTTCTGAATGGATGAGGGAGTTCAAGCCATCTGAATGTGGGCTCAGCAGCAGACGTGGGCCTGCTACCTGTCATCCCGTGGAAGGAAGCAGGTGAGGCAAATGACCTGGGATCTCTTCGCTTGGCCAGAGGCCTGGCATAGTGGTGGCCCTGGGAGTGTGGGGTGCAGAGGAAGGAGGAGGGGCAGGAAGGAGCAGGGAGATGGAGACAGAGATGTCTGTAGACCCAGAGCATCTGTTCCTGTCAGATCAGACCTGATGCTGGGTCACTGGGCACAAGTTTAAAGAAGTGGAGACTGGAGGACAGTGACTTCTGGGAGAGGAGAGGAGGAGATGTGATGGCTGTGACATCACAGGGGTTGAAAGGAAACATCTGGGGATGGTCACCTTGCGAGGTTGCTGGGGCTGCAGTTTGGGGTCCCCATTGCTCACCTTCTAGAAGGAGATCCTGTGGGGACAGGGTTGACTCTGGGGAGGTCAGGAGAGGCAGGAAGGGTGGCTCCAGGCAGGGAGACGTCCACGGGCCCCAGGAAAGAGTCCCTTCTCCACCATGCACCCCTGTGTGACTCTGGGCAGCTTACCTCTCCTCTCTGGGCTTTGGTTTCCTCATGTGTAAAGTGAAGAGAAAAATACCCACTTTAAGGGGCTGTTCTGAGGGTGATTACAGACTAAAAGAGGAACTCGCCATTGTCCATCCATGTTTGAGTAGCTTCTAGTGGGGCAGGGGTGGGGAGGGGGGACAGCAATGTGAGACAGGTGTGCAGACGCTGTGGGGCGGGGGAGGGGCAGGCTTGTTCGTCAGAACCCGAGTGACCCTGGGCAAGTTGCTTGTCCTCTCTGGACCTCAGAGGATCATCTACCACAGAAGCACCCCCCTGGGTGGAGTGAGGGGACCAAGCACCCCTTGAGTGCATATCATTAGCCCAGCACTATTCTAGGCTTTCACAAGCATTGTCTCCTTTAATCCTTATCAGGAACTCTAGGACACAGGCACTTGGTACTGATGGGGAAACTGAGGCACAGGTCATATTGTTACAAGTGGTGTGGCCTGGGTGGCCAAGGACAATTCTCTGGAAGGGTGAGACTTGCTCTGAAGCTTGTTGGGGAATGAGGGCAAAACATTTGTTTGTTTGTCCAAAGCTTCCAGTGCCTCCTTCTTTGACCCTCACAATAACTCTGTGAGATAGGGGCTATGACTACCCCTAGTTCGCAAATAAGGAAACTAAACTGAGACATGGAGAGAGGACGTGCCTTGCCCAGGGTCACCCAGGAAGTACGCACCTGTCGGAGCCAGGATCTGAACTGGCTCTTAGCGTCTGGGGCAAGGTCATTCCAGGCCAGCAGAGCATTCAGTAGCAGCCTTCCTCCGAGAGCCCAGTCAGGCCTCTCTGGTCCCACAGGGGCCCTGAGAGGATGTGTGGAGAGCTGGAGGGCCTGGAGGGGAGGGGCACTTGGGCCAGGCAAGTGGGCCAGCTGGGGACAGAAGGGAAAGGGCCCCTTCAAAATGCCAGAGTCACAGAATCCAGAGGTTTTTGGCTTAGTGTGTTCCTTAAGGTCCAGCCAGCTCATTCTACAGATGAGACAAACTGAGGCAATCAGACCAGGACACAGTGGGCCTGTCTCAGAACTCTAAAGTCTGAGCAGCCCTGAGGGGTGAGGACCAGAGGTGGGGAAAGGTGCTTTGAGGATCCAGAAGGCCAGGACCCATCCCAGCAGGCTGTGCCCTGGGGATGGAGGACCGTAGGGGTCTCTCCCACCCTCTGCTGCCACCCTCGCCCCCCCCCCCCCACTACTCAGTAGTCACCAGGGTGGAATATTTTAGCACCTATAGAAAAACCGCCACAGACGGCCTGTGGCAGCTGTTGCTAAGGAGACGCTCCCAAAATAGCCCCCCTCCGCCAACCTTTCCCGCTGCTGCTCCTGCTGTGGGAAGGGGAGGAGGGTGGCACGTGAGCCCTGGCCCCAGGTTCACCCATCCACCCTTGCCTGGGGCACCCACACCAGTCAAAGACCCGGGCAGCCACAGGTCTGCAGAGAGGGCAGAAGCTAACTAGCCTGAGCGTGCCTGTCCTCAGCTGGGGGAAGAAGGTCACCCAGATGAGGGGAGAGGGGGAGAGAAGAACTCTGCAGCCATGAACTCCAGCACATTCCCACATATGCACAATCACAGAGCTCACAGTCTTCCACATCCACTGTGCACTCAAGTGCAAGCCCACAAATGCCCACTGGGATATATATATATATATACCATCAAAAACAAACAGATGCACAGGTAAACACATATGCCACAAACACACAACACACACCTGCAAGCACATACCACACAGCCACAAAAATGCACATTTACATACATGTACACAAATATGCATCTCAAGTACACATATGCCCCAACATATGCATGCCTGGCACATGCATACATATACACACAGCAATGTATATACAGCCTCACAGCACATGAACAGACAGTTGTCCAAACATGCCCAGCGTGTGACATTCAAAGGACATTAATTGGGCTCGGTCCAAGGGCCATGTCCTGGGACCTCCACACATCCTTACTTGGGGGGGATCCAGCCAAAGGATATAGGAGGAGGTGTACAGGAGGTTGGGTGGTGGGTGATGTCCCTGTGAACTGCTCTAAGCGGGTGGTTTGGGGACCAAAGGATCCCTGGTGCCCAGGAAGCCTGCCTCGGGCCCATTCCTTGGAAACTGGAAAGTGCGGGTAGGGATCTCAGCTACAGGCTGGAAACCTCTGGGCATGGAGAGTTCTGGGCCCCAGGTTCACTGTGCAGCTGGTTGGCAATGAGGCTGCAGTTGGGGCTGGGGTGATGATGAGGGCAAGGAGGCAACAGAGTGGCAACAGTGCTGGTCCTTGACACGTGCAAAGCACCGGACAGTTCATGAGCCACTTTTACAGTCTTCATTTCACATGCTTGGTAGCAGCGACTCTGGTGTGTCCCCATCTCTTGAGGCCCAGACAGCAGAGGGGTTTTGAAGACCACGCAGATAGTTACTAGCAGAGGTGGAACCAGAGCCGTGGTGCCAGCACCCAGCCCGAGAGCCTTCCACTTGGCTCGCTGAACAAGCCGGAAAGCAGGCCGTCAGGCTGTGTAGACTCGGCGTTACCCCTGATGCGCCCCGTGGTATCGGCAGCCAAGCCCTCCATCTCCCCCACGCGGAAAGCTGAGCGAAAACCCCAGCGGAGCGTCCAGGCAGCAGTTCGTGGCCACCGCGGGGGACGGAGAGCGGTGCCTGCTGGATGCCCTCAGAATGCCCGCGCAAGGACAGCAGGCGCCCAGTCGCTCCCCTCCGCGCGTGGCCAGCCGCGGTCTCACTGCAGCCGCGCTCCGTGGCTCCGGTTCCGCGATCTGGGCTCCGCGTCTTCGCTGGCGCCTCGTCACTCGGGAGACGCGGCGAGCGGCTTGCGGTTGCCGTGGGAACCTCGCCCGGGCCTAGGCGTGCGGCGCACGACTCGGGCGCAGGGCGCTGGCGGCGGGTCGGCGCTGGCGCGGAGAGAGGCATTTCGAGACTCAGACACCTGTCGCCAGCGGCGAGGGGAGGGGCGTCGCGCCCAGCGTCATCACGTGTTTCTTCTTCTTTTCCGTAAGGTGTAACTGAATCCGTACATCTGAAGAGTACAGCTCGGTGAGTTCTACAGCGGGTAAAACCCGTGGACCCGCCGCTCGGATCAAGATGCAAAACGCTTCCAGCGCCCCTGAAGGCCTCCTCCGGTCCAGAGGTGGCGGTTGTCTTTTTTTGCACTTCTCCGAGGATAAACTGGCCAGGGAGGGATGGCCTTCCGAGGACACACAATTTCCGAGTCTTCTCCCGTCTCTGCTTTGCCAGGTGCCCCTTGGGCCTCACTGTCCTGTAAAAAGGGCCAAGGGACAGGTAGGCGTTTGTCGCGTGGTTTACTCCTTGCAAAGCCTTTAGCTACCTAGCTCACTTTGACCCTGGTCACTACCCTATGAGGTCAGTACTACTTGATTTATACCCAATTACTGATGAGAGCACTCGCACGTGAAGCGATTGAATAAATGGCCTAAATTCGGTCAGCTCGTTCTTAGTGAGACTCCAACGAAGATCTGTTTAACCTTGACGTTGGTCTTTTTTTTTTCTCTCTCTTTTTCCCTGGTCCTCGGCCTCTTGTAAAGAGCGGTACAAATAAAATGCGCTGGGAGAGCGGATTCTAACTTAACTCCGCGCCCCTGAGCATTTAATTTCTCCTACTTGGGACTCTACTTTCTGCCCCCAGGTTTTGTCCCTGAGGCAAGCTCCTACTCATCCTTCAGAACCCACCAGGCAACCTCTTAGACCTTCCTAACTGCAATCCTCCCTGGATACTCCCTCCAACCCAGGGTAAGACTGCACCATGCCCGCCCCCATGCACAGGCAGCCGCCTCCCACCGTGTGCCCACCGGCTTCTCCAGGATGCGTCTGAGTTCGAACCTGCAAGGCGCCCCGCTGACAGCTGGTCTTCAATAAATGTGCTCGGAACTGAAAATGGAGATGAGGTTTGGAAGCCTTGGTTTCCCGCTCTGTACAAATGGAGCCCACAGTGATCGTGCTGCCTGTCACAAAGATGTCGAACCCGCAAAGAACTTCTCGAACACCTGGGGCGGAACCACAGCAAGAAAAATGCTGTCCACAGCCCACTCTGACTCAGCCAGGAAATGGCCTAGTCCGTGCCTCCAGGCCAGACCTCCGGGCTGCCGAAGTGTTCGTTTCTTCCACCAGGAGTGTCCACTCACCCAGGCCAGAAGACGCGGCCCCTGGGGACCCAAAGGGAGCCCCAGGAGTCCCCGCCCACAGCCCCCCCTCCTTCCAGGGCCCTGCCCCCAGAGAGGCGCCCGATTAAGTGATGAGGTGTCCGCAGGATGCCATCGCACTCCTACCGCGGACGCATTCTGGGTGTGAGGAAAGGTGAGGCTGGAGAGCTGAGGGACTATCCTTGAGCTACCCAGTACCAGGGACACGTGGTGTCTGATGGTGCAGGTGCCAGCCTGAGGCATGGGTTTGAAATGGAGGGGAGGAGGACTGTTTGCAAATCGCTGCACCCTGAAGGTGAGCTAGGTGTGAAAAGGCCGAGCTGATTACTGGAGAGGGAGGGGTAGGACTCTGGGGAGAGGAGGCCCATGTGACCCGGGGCGGGGCAACAGACAAATTTGGGCCTCAATTTCCTCATCTGTAAAATGGGGGAGATGCGCTCCTTTCTTGACACACAGGAAGTATCAGTTTCACAGAGAAGACTAGATACCAGGAGGGCCAAGTGACTGGTCCACAGCCCTTCTGTCTTCATTATCCCCATTAACAGACGGGAAAGCTGAGGCCCGGAAAGGGGACATGGCAGGCTCAAGGCCACCGTGGCTCGACGAGACCTTGGCCCCAGGGTCACCCAGCCTGGGTTCTTTCCCCACCACCCTGGAGGTCACTCCTCAGACCCCCGCCCCGTCCTTGGCCAGTTCCCCTGTGCCTTCCCGCCTCTCCCCTGGAGAAATAGAGGGAAGAGGAGGGTTCTAGCCTTGTTCCAGCCCCCCACCCACACCCCCCGCCCCCCGGCAGTTGGAGTTGCTTCTCAGGAGGACAAATGTTTCACCAAATGGCAAATGCACGTGCTTTCCCCTGGCTCGGGGAGGAGGTGGGTGCTGGGAAGGAAGTGCCAGCTGGCTGGGCAGAGAGAACTGCAGCCACACCTGAGGTATTTAAATAGCCACCGCCTTCTCTGGGCGCCAGCTGGAGGGGAGGCATCTGGGCAGCGTTGGGTAGGGGAGCAGGGATCAGAGCAGCCCACTCGGAACCTGTCACAGCCCCACGATGAGTGCCGGGCTTCTCCTCCCAGAGGGACCTGGACCACGCACCCCGTCTCCAGGGGCCTCAAGAGCCACCACCTGCGAAGAGGGGCCTGGAAAGCCTGCTTGGAGGGTGCGTGTTGAGGCGGAACAGAGAGAACCTGACTAACGGGTCTGACTCATGCCTGGCACCCAGTCGGTGCTCTCTGCTTGATGGCTATTGTTATCCCAACCTCCATGCCAAGGCAGGAGTCCCCACTGCCGCGTCCCTGACAAACGGGCACCCTCCCACTGCTCACCCATCTCTCACGCCAGGGAGCTCGTCACCTCCATGGCAACCCACAGTGAAATGCACCCAGTTAACCGCATGGCCCCTAAGGTCAGACTCTGTCGGAATCCCAGCTTTACTATTTCGTGTCTTTGTGACCTTAAGCAAAGTACCCAACCGCTCTGTACCTCAGTTTCCCCCATGAGAAATGGGAATAACAACAACAGTACCTACCTTGTGGTGTTATTTAGATCAGCGCCTCCCCAGCTTTGACCTGCACACCAATCCCCCGGGGATCGTGTTTAACCGCAGATTCGGGTTCAGTGGGTCTAGGGTAGGGCCCGGGGGCCCTCCTTCCCAGCAGGCAATGCAGATGCTGCTGGGCCTTGGGCCACATTTTGAGTCTCAAAGGACTGCCTTGCCCCAGAAGTCATGGTGAGGGGGCCGTGGAGGGTCACTAGAGGGGACAGGGTGGGAGGAGGCGTGTAGCTTAGGGAGAAATAAAGGTCCCGGGAGTTCCCTGATGGTGTAGCGGCTTAAGGCTTCGGCGCTGGCGCTGTCAGTGCTGCAGCCTGGGTTCGATTCCCAGTCAGGGAGCTACCCACATACCAAAAAAGAAAATAAATAAAATAAAAGAAATAAAGGTCCCGAGTGCGAGACCTGGGCTCCTGTGGGCACTCGTAAAGATGCAAAGGCCAAGGCCCAGAGAGAGTGCCTGACCTGCTCAGGCCACCCAACCCGGGGAGGACTTCTGCCCGCCCGTGGTCCTCCAGCCTTTACCCTTCCCGCCTCCCAGCTTTGGGGCCAACACCCACTAGCGCCTGGAGTCTCTCCGGGCCTGTGCTCCCTTTGTACGTTTTGTCATACTGAGAAGAGAGACACATTAGTGAGGTCACCCTGACTCTAAACCTGAGAGTCGTTGGGTACCACTGTCCCCCTCCAACAGGTCAGGTGAGGACAAGGTGGCTATTCATTCAAATAAATATGGGGGGGCGGATATCAGGCCCCCGTACTTATCACCCCAGCCTGCCCAAGGAGGAGGTGTCATCATCAAACCCCAGGATGATGACAATAGCAGTGGGTCCCCAGGTATGGGGGGTGCTTCCAACCTGCTAGGTTCTTGCTGGCGCTGGGACACAGGACCCCACCTCACCCTGGCACCTTTATCATTAGCTGTAACAGATGAGGGACCCAGTGGCGTGCCCAAGGTCACGTGAGGGAGGACCCCGGGTTCTGAGGAGGGGAGGCCGAGTCCCGACTCCGGACATCAGAGGTGCGGGACGTGGCCGGCCCCTCGCGGGCACAGAGGGACTGGGCAGCGGGCGGCGGGCCCGGGCCGGAAGCCCCCAGCCTGGCCAGGCCTCCCCGCCCGCCCCGGAGCGAGGCTCCGGAATGGGCCTGGGGCGGGACCTCGGCTGGCGGCGCTTCCTGGCTCCTGTGCGCGACAGCCGGCCCGGCCACGTCACCGCCCGGCTGAGAGCGCGCTGGCGGGGCGGCGGCGCCCGGGCGGAGTGGAGCTCGGAGGCGCGGGCAGGGGCGCGCAGGACCCACGGGCCGGGCGGGGGACGTGGCAGCGCCTCGCCCGCCGGAAAGTTTGCCGGGAGTTGGCTGCGCGCGGGCGCAGGGCCGGGGGCTGGAACATGAACGCGTTTCGAATCCTCGGCGACCTGAGCCACCTCCTGGCCATGATCCTGCTCCTGGGGAAGATGTGGAGGTCCAAGTGCTGCACGGGTGAGGAGCGCCCCGGCCACGGCCCGGAGCCGGGCCTTGGGGACCCGGGAGCGGGGCCAGGGCCTGGGCCACCTCGCCTCCACCGGCCTGCCCGCAGAGCTTGGGGGGGCCTCCTCACGTCTGTTCAGGGTGGGGACTTCGGCTTGAGGGTGATTGAAACGGTTTTTGCACAGCTCTGCTTCCAAAGACGATTGAAAGTTGTGCCGTGTCAAAGGGGGACCCTGGGGCTGATGGAGGGAGGGTGGCCTTCAACCAACCCCGCACCCACCCATCACACTGCTAGCTGAAAGAGGAGGGTTATAAGGGGAGGGCCACGACGTCCCCTCCTCCCGGCAGCCATCCCCTTTGCGCAGGAGCGGCTCCGGTTGAGGCTCATCACTGTCTCTATTCTCACTCGGCCCCTGGCGGGGAACGGGGGTTGGGAGGGGCAGAGGAGGTATGAACACAGTGGCCCCCAACTCTCATCTTCTCTTCCTTTCACCGCACTACTCTCTCCTGCCTCTCTCAGACATCCCCCAGAGCTGGGCCCTCTTCCCTGTCCTGCCTGGGCCAGGAGGCTGTGATGTGGCAGGAGGCACCAAGCCGGGCCTCGGGCTGGCGGGGCATGGGGCTGCCACTGCGCAGAAGCCCCAGGAGGGCAAGAGCGCCCTCCTTTTGCCCAGGGATCTGGCTGTCTTGCTGGGTGGGGGCTTGGATCACTTTGGGTGCTGGACTGGCGGTGGCCAAATAGACCCCGTGGTTTCCGAGGCCGCCCAGGCCTCCTGCAGCCACGTTTGCCTGCTGGTGTCCTGGAAGCAGCCGCCCTGTGCCTGGCCCTGGGGTGGGGGCCTACAGGATGAGCGCAGGCTCCTTGTGGGGGCCCAGGAGGCAGAGAGCTGACCCCATGGGTACAGCTCCATGCTGGGTCATGGAGGACAGGAAGGGTGTCACCCAGGAAGGCTGTGCTGTGTGGTGGGCACTGGGGGTACAAAAGCCCAAAGGGTAGGGAATGTCCCAGGAAGGGTGAGCAGCCCAGTCTGGGGGTGATCCGGAAGGGAGGTGAGTCTCGGGGGAGGGTGGTCCAATGTGACAGGGTCTTCAGAGTGCTCAGCCAGCTCTTGAGACATTGGGTGAGTGAGGACAGAGATGACCTTTGGAGGCAGAACCGCGGGTGCATTGATGGGAGCGGTTTGGTGAGGTCTCGGACTGGCGTGGGCGTGAGGAGGCAAGAGAACAGGGACATGGGGCATCTGCTTACCTCCCTCTGCAACCAGGTCCCTGACATGACGCAAGTGGCCACAGGGAGACTGGGGAGCATGACTGCTAAACGCAGCGTCAGCATCAGTTCCTGGGTTGGATCCCGGAACGGAAAAGGGGTGTCGGTGGGAAAACTGGTGGAATCGAATGAAGCCTGGAGTTTTCAGTCAATAGCGCTGTACCCTGTTAGTTCCGTAGTTATGGCCCGTGTTCTGGGACTGTGTGAGAGGCTAACACTGGGGCAATCTAAAACTGTTTCCAAATAAAAAGCTAACCAAGAGGCCAAAGCAGGTGAGGAAATAGCATGGAAAAGTATCACCCCAGTTTTGCCACCTCGATGCATCCATACAAGTCATGTGTGCGCACACACGTGTCATGTGTGTGCACGTGGGTCGTGTGTGCAGGTGTCGTGTGTGCACGTGTGTCGTGCGCACACGTATGTGCATGTGTCGTGTGCACGTGTCGTGTGTGCACATGTCGTGTGCACACGTCGTGTGCACGTGTGTGTGTCGTGTGCACATGTGTCGTGTGCATGTACACATGTTGTGTGTACGGATAAGCCAACTGAGATCTGGAAGGACACACGCTGAGGCTTTGGGATTCAGGTGATGGCCGCTGTTTAATGTACGGCTTTATGCGTTACCTGATTTTTGTAAAGCCAGTGAGTCGCTCTCCATAAGACAGAGCTCTGGGGACCATCAGTGGAGCTCTGGGGGTGGAGTGAAGAGAAGCCCTGGCACCCCCGCCCCACCC
This sequence comes from Lyroderma lyra, assembly GCA_004026885.1. Taxonomy (NCBI): domain Eukaryota; kingdom Metazoa; phylum Chordata; class Mammalia; order Chiroptera; family Megadermatidae; genus Lyroderma; species Lyroderma lyra. The sequence continues at coordinate 29,583 of PVJL010005633.1, forward strand.
TGCCAGGCCCAGTCACCCTACCCCTGACACCCTTTCCAGAGCACACGCTGGGCACTGAGAACTCAGTGTTTAGTCTTGACTTGGACACTGGGAGACAGATTACAGCCTAATGGGGGGGACGGAGAGAGGCCGCAGTGATCCCATGGGAAGGATGTTTCCTGTCCCGCGGGGAGTTACAGCGGCTGGACGGGGCGTCGTCAGGAAGGGCGAGGGGCCGCTCTGGAGGCTTGGCCAGCTCAGGCTGTGGGCTCCCCAGGTGCACGTGGGCCCGGGAGTCTGTGTCCTCATTGTCTCCTGTCCCCCTCTGGCCATAGGCATCTCCGGGAAGAGCCAGATCCTTTTCGCCCTTGTCTTCACCACCAGGTACCTGGACCTGTTCACCAACTTCATCTCCGTCTACAACACAGTCATGAAGGTGCGGGGGATGGGTGGCCGTGGTGAAGGGGCCCCGCGCAGTGTGAGACAGCGCACTGGGGGACTCAGGCCGTGGGGCCAGGCACACCGGGTTGGAGTCCTGGCTTTGCTGCTGGCGGCTGCAGGACCTGGGCTTGGGCAAGGCCGGGGGCCTCTGTGTACCTGTTTCCTCCTCTGCGAAATGCAGATACTAGCACCTCAGAGGGTTGTGCTGTGAAAATTAAACGAGGTAATAAATGTAAATGTACAATGGCTGTCATATATTGAACATTGCATGAAGATTAGCTATTATAATGGTTACAGAATAAGCAACAAATCAAACATGGTGCCCTGAGCTTTCAAAGAACTTTCTCAACCAAACCTCTGATAAATATGTGTGGAGCACCTACTGAGAGCCCAGGACCTGAAGAAGATGTGTGAGGCTGCTGTTGTCATGGAACCTACATTGTAAGTGGGAGACAGATATTAACACAAGAACAACTTTAGTTAGGGTTGGGGAGAAGGCTAGGGAAATAATTAAAATAGGGTGACTTGCACAGTATTTGTTTTGTGCTGGGCTCTGTGTTAGATTTAGTTATAAAAATTTTTTTTAAATATGTTTACGTGCTAGGGAACGAGTAGGGAGCAATACAGGGAGTGTGATCAAGAAGAACTTTTCCGAAGAGGTGGCATGTAAGCCGAGATCTGAGTGACACTAGGAACCACCAGCCATGTGGGGATCAGAGGAAGAACATTCTAAGCAGAAGCAATAGTTGGTGCCAAGACGCCCAAGACAGGGACAAGGTTGGTTTATTCAAAGGACAGAAGGACAGAGCAGTGGGAGCTCAGCAGGCGAGGGCCACTGCTGGTGACAGTGATGCTGACAGAGGCTGAGCGAGGGCATCTGGTGCAGGTTAACAGTTTGGATTTAATTTTGTGACAGGAAGCTGTTGCTTTGAAGCATGGTGATTTTCCCGAAGGGGAAACTGAGATCTCCCCATTCTGCTCTCGTGTCCCAGGCCCTGGGCAATACCTATTGAGTTGAAGTGAGGCATTTTCGGAGCGTTTAGCCAACCATCCTCGCTTGTTAAGGCAACAGTTCAGTGGGAGGAGCCCCGGTTTCAGAGTCGGTAGTGGCACGTAGCTGCTTGGGTACTGGTAACGCAGACTTAAGAGAGTTCTTTGGATAAGGTAAGGGTTTACTTTCGCCTCACTAATAACACGAAATCTGGAGGTGGGCAGTCCAGCACTGCCATCTTCAATGTGACCAGGGCTCACGGGTGTGTGGCCTGTGCAGTTGCTCCGAGGGCCCATGCTTGATTTAATGCTCCATTACTGCCATCTTGAAACTCTTTAATTTTTGAACAAGAGGCCCTACAAATTATATAGCTAGTCCTGAATATGACGTATATCCTCAGGGTTGTCTGTGGGGCACAAAATGGGTGCTAGAGCTCGCACCATCATATTTTGAGCAGGAAGGAGGGGGAATGGGAGAAAAAGCAATGGGGCCTGCCAGCTGGGTAAGCCCCTTTTAAAGAGCTTTCCCAACACTCCTTCCCAGTGACTTCCTTCACTGACCATGCATCTCTGCAGAGGAGTCTGAGAAAAGTTTTTAGTTGGGCACAATGTCTAAGAGGAGTCCTGTTTTGGAGGCAGACAGACTGCATGGAGGGAATCTTCCCACCTTGAAGGGCTATCGTGAAAACTATATGATTAATATATGAAAAGTGCCTAATTAATACCCAGAAGGTATTTAACCAAAGCACGCTCTCTTTCTCCTCCATGTCAGAGATGTCTCTGGGATTCCTGACACCCTGTACCTAAGATGGTGGGAGGTTGCTGTTACCTGTGGGGTAAACTCTGTGAACTTCAGTCTGAGGTCCTGAAATCACTGTTTACTTCAATTCAACACACAAGCAGCAACCACCACCTGCTTAGTTCATGCTCTGCCCAAGGGTCTGATCTGGGCACTGCCTGCAGGGACTGCAGACCCAGCCCTTGGTAGGGCGGAAGGGGGTCTAGCAGTTGCCAAGAGGTCTGTTTCCACATTTTCATCAGATGAAGAAGTGATCACTTCTCTGACTCATTCACTCATTACAGCGTTTGTTTTGTGCTGGGCCCTGAGTTAGGGGCTGGGGGTTCAAAGTGGACAGGACACGGACCCTCTTACAGGAACCCCATCCCAGGGGAGACAGACTGTTACGTGGATGGTTACAGAAACGTGATCATGGGCTGTGGGTATTTTCACATAGAGCTATGGTGACAGAGCATGTGTGCCTCACTCTGGTGAGAAAAGACTTCGAGGAAATAACCTGAGTTTTTAAGTACAAATAGTTCTTTATGTCAGTGTAGTCCATCTGCATCACATAGGAACTTGCTAGAAATTCGAGTCCTCAGGCCCACTCAAGACATACTAAATCAAAAACTGTGGGGGCAGGTGGACGGGCAGCCATCTATGTGATTTTGATGTACATTCAAGTTTGCGAACCTCTAGTCCAGGTTTGAGGCCCGATCATGAAATCATTCTATGCTGAGGACAGCGACTGTAATTCCAAAGGGGGCTTTTCTGAAGCAGCAGCGATCCATCAACTCAGGGGGTGCGAGTCTTTGTGAAGAATGCTCACAAGTCACTACTGACGCAGACTCGGGAAGACAGGTTTGAGTGCCTGGGAACCCCACTGCTAAATCCTCCCACAAAGATCAGTCCTGGCTTTTTTGCCTAAAGCTTGACAAAGGAGGAGACGCCTGGGCACCTCTGAGTCCCCTGGTATGGGTCCTAACTAGCAGCACACCGTTAACTGGACAAGCGGTCATTAGCTTCAGGTTCTGGGCCACAGGAGCTAAGAGGAACTGCACACACATTCCACCTGTTCCACCTAAGGCAGAGGACTAGTCCGTAGGTTTCCAACTCAGGTGGCTGTGAAAGCCTGGCAAATAGGCCGGGAAATGACTTCTTCAAGTCCCATGTGTCCCTCTCCCTTTCTAGGTGGTTTTTCTCCTCTGTGCATATATCACCGTGTACATGATCTACGGGAAGTTTCGGAAAACGTTTGACAGTGAGAATGACACGTTCCGCCTGGAGTTTCTTCTGGTCCCAGTCATTGGCCTCTCCTTCCTTGAGAACTATAGTTTCACTCCCCTGGAGGTAAGAAAAGGACCCAGAAGTGAACATGCTCCTACCATTCTGCCTTCACGTCTGGGCTTGCTTTCTGCTACAACCCTATTACTCAGATTGTTCAGTTATAAGTTTAGGAATTAGCAACAAACTATCCATACTGCTCCCCTTGGAAATGGGCACACCTAGTGATGTTCACAGAGCAGGTATCACAGCACCACTTAAGCCTGCTCGGACCTTCCGTCCAAGAGGGGGTTAGTGGACATAGGGTGCAGTCCAGGTGAGGTTTCAATAGGTCTGGGTTGTGGCCCAACAATCTGTGGGGCAACAAGAATCTCAGGAGGTTCTGAAATTCATGGGTGGGATTTTGAGAAACCACAGCCTCAGTTAAGGTGAATTTATACAATAAAATAGTTCATGAAAAAAATTACATGCTCTAGAAATGTTCATGGTATGTTGTGAAAAAAAGCGGTATGCTTGAATCTTTACAAGGTTTTGTATTAGAGAGAAGGGTGGAATGATAGATTAAAATATTAAAAATGGTTAAGAACATGATTTACTTTACCATATTCTCTCCAGTGAACATGTCTTAGTAATTCTTTTAAAGAGCTGGGTCCCCTCTGGGTCTTGACCAGCCTCCTTTGGCCACTTACCTCCTGCCTCAGATCCTCTGGACCTTCTCCATCTACCTGGAATCAGTGGCCATTCTGCCCCAGCTCTTCATGATCAGCAAGACTGGAGAGGCCGAGACCATTACCACCCATTACTTGTTCTTTCTTGGGCTGTACCGGGCACTCTACCTGGCTAACTGGATCAGGCGGTACCAGACTGAGAATTTCTATGACCAAATCGCAGTGGTGTCTGGAGTGGTACAGACCATCTTCTACTGTGACTTCTTCTACTTGTATGTGACCAAAGGTAGGTGCCTGGAGAAGTGTTCCTGGTACTGGCCCCAAGGGGCACTCATCAGGGCAGGCAAGTGAAGACAGGTCTCTGCCCCTCATGTGTTTATTCTAATGGGGGAAGACAAGTATTTTCAGCAAATAGTTAAGTGTCTTGAAAAAAACAGACCAAACAGGATGTAGAGCACAAACACTGTGTACAGGGAAGACAGCTCTGAGGTTAGGGAAATGTGGAAAACCAATCCAGAGAGAACAGCATGTGTATTAAGCCCCAAGAACCAGATTGGTGCAACCAAGGACATAAAGGCTAGTGTGGTAAAAAACCTGTAAACCTGGGGATAAGTCAAGCAAGACCACTTAGGGCCTCACAGACCTGCTGAGGGGTTTGCATGGTTTTGATTGGAAGGGCTGCTACTGGAGAAGTCACTTAAAAAAACCAATCCACCAGGTGCTGTGTAGGTTAAAAAGCAGCCAAGGCAAGAAACTAGGCAGTGGCATTCAGTTGTTCAGAAAGAGGTCATCAGGGAAGATGGAGGCCTGGACAGGAAACGTAGGACCAGATGCTGAACTTAGGCCTCCGCAGGTGGTGGCAGCAGTATCAGGAAGCAAAATGGGGGTCGGTCTGTAGCTAAATTGCCATTAAGTTTCCCCCTTGGATTTAACATCTGAATGCTTATGAAGGCGGCATTAGGGATACTAAGATTATGCAATTGAGTTCTTTTATCACTATGGTAAATTCTAATTCCACCTTTATTTTCTTCTAGTCCTTAAAGGAAAGAAGTTAAGTCTTCCAGTGCCAATTTGAGGGCCTTCAAGAGACGTTGTACACCTCAACAAGGACAGAGCAACAGAACTATCTGAAATGTTCTAAGTGACTTACACAGGACTCAGACCAAATGTTAAAATTAAAGCCAGCAAAATGACAAACGCTTAGTGTGCATTCGAGCGAAGCACTTGTCATTCCGGCTAGAACTTCTCATCAGTTCTCTCCCTTTATAGAAGTGATCAAAACCTTGGCAATTTACACCCATGGGGTGCCACATGTCAAGTGTAACATCAAGAAACCTTGGGTGCCTAACTCAAATGGGTCAAATAAACTACTGCTGAGGCCCTAGTGCAAGGTGTCCAATCTTTTAGCTTTCCCAGGACACACACGAAGTATACTAGTGATAGCTGATGGGACTTTTAAAAAAAACAAAAAACCCCTCATGTTTTAAGAAAGTTTACAAATTTGTGTTGGGCTGCATTCAAAGCAGTCCTAGACCACATGTGGCCCAAGGGTTGGACAAGCTTGGACAAGCTTGCCCTAGTGACTCATGTTAAGGGTCAATTTCAATCCAGAAGGATGTCCCTGAGTAAAAGGCAAGCCAAATTTACAAGCTTTGGAGAGACGTAGTTTTACGCTTCACCTTTAAAATCAATTTTAGTCTTCTTGGGGCACAAGGTAATCCCACACTTAGTACTATAATCAAATTAACAATCCTATGTAGGTACCATTAGCATGATGACCATTTCACCCAAACCTTAACCTACTAGGCACTGTCTTATTTCTTTGGGACTCAAGTTTTTGCATTAAGACCTATCAATCCCACCTCCCTTTCACATTTTTAGGTGCCAAGGAAATTTCTAACATTCCCAATCTTAGCCTTGAAGCAAATAAAAATTGTAAGAGGACTACCACTAAGCTATAGTCACAGAGAATTTTTAAGCAGTAACAACACTCACACCTTATTGTCAACAGTGTTTTATTTATACCTACAAAAGAAAACAAGATGGTATCAAAAGGACAATTTACAAACTAAGAATAGCAACATAGCTTTTAGCATCCTGTGCCTGAACATCACACATCTACAAATCTTTCAAGTCTCAATGCAACAGGAATGTGTTCAGAGACCAGCAAAGACATGAATAGAGAGCAGCGATCCCAAGCAAAAGCCACCAACCTTTTAGATGAGAGAAGTCCACACAACGAATTGTTAAGGGAGGGACTGGGGAGCAGCAGCCCCAAGGCTTAGTACTGATATCCTTTCCCTAAATGAGTTTGACCATGACCACATACCTAGCATCAAATGACACCTCTTCTGCTCATGTTCTGAAAGCAAAGGCAGAACATGCGTTATGAGTGACAAACACGGAGGCAGAAGTTACTTTAGAGCTACAGGAAAGAACTGCTTGATTCCAGCTGTGCCCAGTCCCCAGTAGCCATGAGATCTGAACTACGGTGTTATTTTGACTCCATGATTACAATATCCCCAGTGGGAAAAGGGGAAGCAGGTGGCAAACCAAACTAGCTTGCCCAGAGACCTTTCCCCAAAAGGGATGCTTTTAAGACCTGCAAAAGTAAGACCCCTCCCCAACTGGTGGCAACTGATTTTTTAAAAAAATCAGATTTTTAGTGTAGAGATGTCTACAATGGTCAGTGCTTAAACAAAAATATTGTGTGTATGGGAGAACACTTTGGTTTGAAAGCAGAGCAGTTTTGCCATGTTCTTCCTGTGCCTACTATCCTCCCTCGGCCTAAACTTCTGTAAGGGGGAATAAAAAATAAAGTTAAGGAGGAAAGGGGGGAAAAAATGTCAAAGTTCTTACATGCATACACTTCAGCTTATGCTGACAACCTACCTGTATGTTGCGTATTTTCAACCATACTTTCAGAACCCCTCAGAAACAACCCCTTCTCTCTCTCTGAAGAACTTAAAAAGGAAAACAAGAAACCTCAAGTAATTAGGTATTTGGATCTTACAAACCAGGAAGCACTCTCAGGCTTTAGCCAAAGCGTGCAGTGTAGCATTCCCCCTGCAAGCACACAGTGCATGAACAATAGTGATGACAGCACTAAAACGAAGTTTCACACTAGATATGGAAGAGGTTTCTGGGGCTGTCTGATCTTCCTGTCCTGTTATGGTGAATGAACACAAGAGCAGAAGAGTCTTTCCAGGCCTATCTGTTATTAAGAAGTCTCAGCAAAACAGTATTATTTATTATGAGCTCACCTACCTTTAGATGGAGGAAAAGTTAAAGGACTTAGGCTTCAGTCCTGTAATTTTTCTTAAGCACTACCTACCTGTAGAAAGCTGAGTGCAAAAGGATGCCGAGGAAAATGTGCACCCAAAAGCTGTTACAAAGCACTGCAGAGAACAGAGTACGAAGAGAGTAAGTTCTTTCTTAACAAACCCTTGAGAATTTAAGGTAACTTGGCCAAAAGGCCTGAGGAGCTGGCAAAGAGCTGCTTTTATTCTAGCTCTAGAGTTCAAAAAGAAAATTTGCCCACTGTGTATATTGTTTATAATTAAAGGTGGTTTTTACACTGCATGTGAATGCATATTTAACTGATTAATAAATTTCCAGTGAGCATTTATGTTCATTCTGCTCACAGCAGCTGTCTGTTTGGAAAATGAATTTCACAGATGGTCCCTGTTTATATGGGGAAGAAAAACAGGCAGCTCCCACCTAGATGCTGAGATGCTACATTTAACCATTGCAATAAACACTTGGGGATTTTAATTTAAAAGATACACTTAAAAAACTCCGACTCGGCAATTTATTTTTTAACCTGACACTAAATTATTTTTTAGTAATTGGGAAGGGAGAAGGCAAAGAGTGTAAAGAAAGCCAGAACCAATTAAGAATTAGAAAAACTGTTGAATGCACTTAAACAACCAGCCAAAATGACAATGGTAAGCACTGTCGTTAAAACTCATCGGCCTGAGAAACCCCGTTCCAGCTTGAGAAGCAGTAAAAAGCATTATGGAAAATGTGCAGGGAACTCCCTCTTGGTTTTCTAACTCAGTAATGAGAGCAATTTGAAGCACAGATGTCATCTTCTGCAGAATTCAACCCTCTACCCTCCCCCACTACCCACCCCTGCAACTCAGAACAAAAAGGGCTCCCACAAAAGGGCCTAATACCTTGCTTTTTCTGAAAAATAGCTCAAATATCCTCAACATGCAAGAAGTGGGGGGGGGGGGGGGGGGGGGGGGCGGGGGGGGGTAGAATCTCTTCCAGTCAGTTATATATATATATTTTTACAAAATCTGCTATTACAGACTGGATCAATTTGGCAGGCTAAAGAAACCTGGCAGTGAATTCTAACTAGTCTGCAAGAAAGACAAATCACAATGGCTGGGTAAAAATAAAAAAGGAAGAAAGGGGGAGAGAAATAAAAAAGAGAAATGCAGTTAAGTCTGCACAAGTCACTACCACTCAAGTGGTTTCATTTACGTGAAGGAGGAGGAGGGGGAGGAGGAGGGGGGTACTGGTAGGCAGTCTGCCCCATGTAGCCTATCATATTGGTAGCTCCTGGAGGCTGTGCAAACTGTTGTGACATCAGTGGCTGTGGTTGCTGCCCAGACCGGCCTATCCCACTAAACTGCTGGCTAGAGCTCTGTGAACTTCTCCCAGTTGAGGTGGTGCTACTAGCCCCGTAAGTGCCAGCACCATATTCTTGGGCGGTATAGCCACTGGTGCCATAAGCAGCTGCCCCATAGGTGCCTTGACCATAGGTGTATTGGCCTGCTTGTGCTCCAAAGGCTGAATTTGGACTTCCATAGCCACTGCCGTTAGCATAACCGGCTCTATCGGTTTCACTACGATCCCGATAGCTCGCAGAGTCTCTCCGGCCACCATCCTTGACTCCTCGAAGCCTTCGGTCACACTCATCCTGATACATCAGATTGGGATTATTGGCTGAAGAAGTGGTCCGGTATCGAGAACGACCTCCTGATGGGAGGATACAAGGAATTTTTAATGCCAGACATACAATCCAAACATATTCTACTAAGTACAAAAGTATTCAACATTTTTTTCTTCATCTTTAGTTACAGCAGCTTCCAAATTAGTTAAAAAACATGTCCATAATGTGAATCTTTAATAGAACATATTTGAAAGAATGGTAAACATTAAGGATATTCAACTTGTCATCCATTTAGGACTTTTCTTTACTTGAGGATTACCAAGAAACAAAATCTTTAAAATGTAGTAACAATGGTAAACAGAGGTTTAGGCGACTTACCCTAAGTTAAAAAAAAAAAAAAAAAAAGGGCAACTAAGCTCAAACCACCACGAAGGGATGGATCCCTTACTAGCAGTGTACCGTGGTTCTCAAAGTGTTGCTTTGCAAACCCACATTGTCTCACAGCTTTTGGAAAGAAGTTCAGATTCCCAGCTCAATTCCAAACCCACTTAAAAAAAACCCCACCAAACCTATATTTTTAAGATCTTTCAGGTAATTCTGATGTAGAGCTTAAACACGCAGTAAGTTGGAAGAAAAAAATAACACCAAACTTGGAGTCAGGAGGCCTAGGTCCTAGTGTATTTCGCAACTATCTAATTTTCAGATCCAATAGCTATGCCTGTTCTACCATAAAATGGTGTAAAATTAGGTATTGAAAGTAACCATAAATTTTGAACATGCACCATGTACTTCAAACTACAAAGGTCAGTTTTATATTACCTATGGAAATATTATGCTGCAAAAGGACAATCATGACAGGCCCCCAAACTTTACCTTGTCTTACTCAAGAGATCATGAAAATGTGTAAACACCATCCTGTTATTAAGCAACAGGCTGAAAAGCCTTCACAGGATTAAAAATCAAGGCATAATATGAACACAGCAATACCTTGGCAGTACCTGGAAAACTCCAGGACTTACCCTTACCCCCTCCTCCGCCGCCTCCTCTATGGTCCACCAGCTGCATCAGTTTTGGATTGATAGCCTGATTAGCTTCTTCCAGCACTTTAATTAACTCTCGGGCCTGCTTCAGGTTTCCTGGGGTGAAGAAGGTGTAGGCAGTGCCCTTGTTGGTGCTTCGGGCTGTTCGGCCTATGCGGTGCACATAGTCCTCTGAGCTGTTTGGATAGTCGTAGTTGATCACAAACTTGACATCTTCCACATCTTCCAAGCCAACAGTGAGTCAGTGTGTAGGTTGACGTGGCAGGGAAAGAGAAGGCAAAGGACATGCCAACGACAAGTGGGAAGCACGAATGCAGATGACAGCAAGAGGAGAGAAGATTAAGTTAGTAACCACGCTGAACAGGAACAAAAAAAGACTCATCCCAACAGAGTAAAAGAGGATTAATGATTCTTGGGACATGCAGAGAAGTGGCATCTTTACCAGCTCTTAAATCCTAAGGGAATCCCATTCAAACATCCAAGGCTCCTGCCTCTTCTGTATTTTAACCAATATACCGACAGGAGCAAATCCCAGCTCTATCCTTTTCAAAGACGGAATGTAGAAAAAGGTAGTACCACCATAAGTTACAAGGCCAAATTACTTCTACTCTGTTGGGAGAAGCCTGGCAAAATCTACCAGTAATATAACAAACTTACCTTAAACCAGTCACAGAGCAAAATGAAAAAAGAAACTTTACTTTATTACTACATTTTTAAGGAGACTTAATCAAAGTATTTTTTGCTCTTATATTAAAAAAACTAACCAGAACCCAAGTACACATCTAATTTCCTTTGCAAAAATATCCAAATTATCTTTCCCCTCTCCATTACAAGAGCACATTACACTAAAATTTCACTGTACTACCAAGCCCAGCTCTGCCAAATGAGGTTTTTTTTGCTCAACTCAAGGTTATTTTATCTCAGTACTTGCTCAATTATCAAAGATTGTCTATGTAACCTGGGAAATTAAATAGCCAAAAAGTGTGGGAAAAACCATGAAACCTTGAGACACAAGTTTAATGTTCTGTCCACTGCTGGGAACTAGGTTGAAAAACCTCCTAATGCTTAAAGTATGTAAATGTTAGTGTAATGCTTTCAGCTAAATGTTTATTTTTACCTACTTAAACAAACAAATTTAAGAATATAACAAAGAATCCTAATGTTTTGTGGAAAAAAATCTGCATTTTACAAAGAATATTCAGAAAATATCCTAGATAAAACACAGATTTTTGTGATATAAATAATTAAAAAACATTCTCTTGTTTGTTACCAGACCGATGCACACTCCCTCCTCCTTTGGGAAACCGCTGCAGCCGATCCCGTCTCTTTGCCTTTTATTTTTGGCGGCCTCCTTTCGAAAACTCCGCCTTCTGACACGGGACCACTGGAGCGCGGGGAGCATGCATCAAGGGTCCGTGGCAGTGAGAAGTCCCCACACACGCTCGCTCTGTGAACTGGCTTAGATGCTTCTCTGTAGCCCCATTTGGTTGCCAAGCGCCGGAGAACCTGGGTTCGGGTAAAAATTTCAGGTCCTCCAACGCCTCCCCCAAGGATAATTGGGGTGATTGTAGAAAAAAATAATTAATAAAAAAATGTAAGTTACATCCAAAGGGTCAGACTGCATCTATTGCCCAGACTGGATTAATTTCAGGGGGAAAGGGGTGATGATTTAAAAAAAAAAAAAAAAATTCGGCTATTGTTAAAGGGCCTGTGAAGAAAGGGGCATTATGTCTGTTTCTTATTACAATAAAGGCTCCTCAGTCTTTACTGACCCCTAAAGTCCTGAAATCACACCAGAAAGACGAGAAGGCAGTCATCACAGGGGGCAGCGTGAGTCTCCGGCTAGGGTCGTTGATGCAACAAGGGAAAAACAAAAATTTATAGGGCCAGGATGGATGTGAGATGGGGGAATGAGAAATTATGCTCCATGACCACATCTTCAGAGCTAGGAAAATGCTCCATAGTCAGTCCCACTGTGTGTGACCATGGGCAGCAAAGCAAGCTGAACTACTGCACTGGATGCCCAGACGTGTGCTTTCCTAGCAGAAGGCACTGGGGTCTGAGTCAATGGTTTAGATACTAATACTTGCGAGTATTTCTGGAGGGGTTCAATAGGGGACGAACATGATGCAAGTTCTTCATACTAGAAAGGTGTCCTGTGTGTGCACAAAGAGCTGGCTGAGGACACCTAAGAGACAAGCGCAGAATTTGATTTTCTCCAGTCAAGCCTGCCCTGAGGTTATTTGTGCACGGCCACAATATTATCTTGCTGCCTTTAGAGTAGATGTTGTAGCAGGGCGAGAAACTGAAAAGTTAATGTTTTGGCCAGCTGCCTAGGATAACTTTTTGTCTGACAAGCGCTATGACTTGGTCTCAATCTCCAATCACTATTTGGGAGGGACTGAGACTAGCCAATGGGCTCATCTAGAGCTGCTTCGGGCCAATGTAGATTTGCCTCGGCCATGTACCGAGTGATCTGCAGCTGATACCAAAGCTTCTGTTAAAAAACAAAACAAAATAAATTCAATACTTTTAGTTTAACAGTGTGTAGTTTAAACAAAAAAAAGGAAAAATCAAAAATATCCCAGTGGAAAGGGGGCATAAATAGTGATTTCTTGAGGATGACTATTAGAACAGTATGGGAATAAAAGAACTTACCTGAAGGGAACATTTAAGAGGCCATCGCTCGACAGGAAGTGAAAAAAGGCCTGGTGACTCAGCTGAAAATTGCACCCCTGTCTATGAGGTAGAAGCCTTCACTTTCCAGGATCTTGTAGGACCATGGTCAGCATTCTGCCATTTTGGTGGGTTTTCCCCCTCCTTTTGATTTTTACAAGGCAGCAAACAAAGGGGCCCGAAACAAACACTGATGTTGAGTAACAAGAAACAGACTCAAGATACCTTCCCTCTCCCCTCACTGGATGAGTGGGGGTAGGATGAAGAGTCTAAGTTATTCTAATGGTAGCCAATTGATTTGGTTTATAAATGCAGGGGGACATAAACAATTATTTTAAATTGTCTAGGCAAGATGCACAAAGAAGCTACCAGCACATAGCAAGCCTGTTTAAAAACCACCATCACTGAAAGCTTTTATGTGAACTGCTTTCAGGCCTCAGCCTCCCAACAGGCCCAAGTTCTAACCACACAGATCCAGACATGACCTCAGAGGGCAGAGACAACTTTCAGTCATGGCTGCAGGTCACCACCTCTGAAGGAGGGAATGATGAGTGCAATGTATTAAGAAGTCTTCATTACTTTTGTATTCCACTTTGCATACTTGTTCTCTTTATGTTAAATATTATAATAAGGGAAATGGTACTTCTCACCTTACTGGACAAGAAATATATGTCAATAAAGATATCTTTGTGACAGAAATAATCTCATCTTTTTAAGTTATGAGTTAACCTCTGTTTAAGCTCAGTATAGGCTAAAGTACCACTAAGTATCTCTATGTATCTTAAATCATATCAGGTTGAAAACTTCAGAAGAAACACCAGACTCAAATTCAGTTTTTAAATTGGAAGACAGCATACTGATGATAAGAGTATGAGGGGAAGAAGGGGGTGACTTGAGTGCCCATGATAATTTTATTTCAGTAAATAAAATTGGGCAATGCAGATTTAATTGTCGAATGATTCCATGTTTATACTCTTATTAAATCCCAAGAATATATTACATTATTTTCATGAACTTGGACCTCCACATATATCCAGTACAGATAAATTTGTCTAAGAAAAAGAGTAACTGAAAAAACTAGCTTCTAACAGCTAGGTTCAATTATGTTCAGTCTATCCAGATGACGAGAATAAAACCAGGAAGTTGTTGAGCTGTTCAACTGAGTGTCTCCTCTCCCTCTAACTGTTTGAATAGTCATGCCTAGGCCTTGCTGCAGACCAAAGCCTGTTTGTTAGGAGAAGGAAGAGACTTCGAAAATAAAAGCAAAACTTAAAAACAAAACCCCAAAAACACCAAGTAAAAAAAAATTGTGGGGGCAGAAGAGAATCACGCTTTATATTCTTCTCTTTTAAATATTTATCTAAACACATGTATTATGCAACTGTAATTTGAAATGACAAACCAAAAGATACATATACCATTGACAGAGACACCTATCTATACAAACCTAGCCCACGGGAGGCTACATCTGTTGCAATGAGGATGGGAGCCTTTCCAGAACGGAACTCTGCAAAGTAAGAATGACACTATGAAAATCAAGCTACACTTGGAATGCTAAGTAATATGTCTTTTAAAAACTACCAAGTAAACACTCTTAGCTACCTGGACTTTTTATCCTACCATGGTAAAATTTCACAACAGTCAAGGTCTTTTAAATGTAAGAGAAACAGTAATTCTTTGAAAATCTTTATTGTACTTTTAGTAGAGGGGCCAGAAGGACAATAAACGAAATTATCTCTAATAATAAAATACCACTAAAATGGGCCGGCAATTTCTAACAAAATTTCATGATCTACAATTTTTTCCCTTAAATTATGACATCAAAGTTACCTACCAAATGAACCAAAATCAAGTGTGGGGTGGGGACACATTTAAAAAACACGTAACTAAAGGAGAAACCATACTTTTCCCTGTAAAATAACAAAAGAAAAAAAAAAACTGGTTTCTGCCCCCTGTTCCTGACAGACTTCCTATAACCCTGGTAAATAGGGATACCAGGAGAATCTTTTATTCTAATACTTAGTTGTTGACCCAGGTTCCTGACAGGGTTCCTAAATCCCTCAGATTTACTAGGTGAGAAGAGTGTTTTGTTCCGATGACACTTAGCGGGCTCTAGAATAGTTCAAGGATGGGGGGGGGGCTAGTACCCCTGCCCACCTTCCCCAATCAAGCCCTAGTTAGAAGCTTGGAACTTTCAGCCCCATTCTCCATCCTCAGAGAAGGAGAGAGGGGCTGGAAATGAGTTCATGATCCATCATGCCTATGTGATGAAGTTTCCACAAAAATCCCAACTATGGGGTTTGGGAGGCTTCTCTGGGCTGATAAACTTATCTATAAAGGTAACAACTTAATAGATGAAGGAAGCGTGGTGTTAAGTTGTGAAAAAGTGTGAAGAGTGAGCATTACTGACCTTAAACGACAGGGGAGACATGCTAAAATGCTCCTAACAGTCAATTACCTAGAGCAGGGCTAAGCAAATTTTCCTGCAGATCAAATCTGGCACAATGACTACTTTTGCAAATGATTATCTTGTTAGAACACAACCAGGCTATTTCCTCACATTGTCTATGGTCATTTTTGTGCTACCGCAGCACAAAATTGAACAGTTGTTGACACAAACCACCTTACAGTCTGTAAAGCTGAAAATATTTACTACCTGGTGCTTTTACAGAAAGTCTGTCAATCCCCAAAATAGAGTATGAACAAAGCTTAGTTTTGAACTCACCATTAAGTACCCAATCTCTTTCTGGTTGACTCTTGTCTCCATGGATACACATAGCTGGCCAACTGTGAGAAGAAAAGTAATCAATATTTTACAAGCTTTGAGAAGACGTGCAACCATATCAAATTGTGAATGTCTGTTAGACTACATAAATAGATGACTGTGTCCATTTAAAGAGCAAAGTGGCTGTTAGATATTACACAAAAGTCACAGTACCAATTTAGAAATTCCTATTGAACTATAAAACCTGAGGCTAATCAATGTCTGCACTCACCCATCTCTGCGCATCCTTCGAGTGAGGTCATCACAGCGTCTCTTTGTCTCTACAAATATTATTGTCTTGTTTTCCTTTTCAGCCATTATTTCCTCCATGAGCTGAATCAATCTGAAAACAAAACCAACAATGCAGTCACTGGGAGACCTCCACACACATTACAGAGAAGCTTGGTCTGCAATTATCAATGCCCCCCAGCTATAGTACTTTACACATCACTTTCTATATAACTGATAATTATCAGAGCTGGGATTTGAACCCAAGGATCCAGAATCCATGCCTTTAACCACTATGTTCTGATAAATGATATGCTTTTATTGTTCTCAGGCCTCAAAGAAAGTAGTTTCTCTAACACTTTCACTTTGGAAGGTTTTGAGGAAAGGTTTACAGCATTATCAAAATAGCACAATCTCTCATACTTGTGGTCCTTTTCACTTTCCATGCAGACATCCACAATCTGGAGGATGTTATGGTTGGCACTCAACTCCAGATTGCCTACGTTGATTTGGGTGTAATCACGAAGGAAGTCCTCTGCAAGCTGTCTCACTTCTTTTGGCCAGGTTGCACTCCACATCAATGTCTGCCTGTCAGGCTATAAAGAAAGGAAAAGCTTTCTTTAGGCTAAGGAACTGTGACAGGCAAAGGGCATTAACAGAGGGTATTACCAGCTTTACACACCCTGATTTGGTCAACAATTTTACGGATCTGGGGTTCAAACCCCATATCAAGCATTCTGTCAGCCTCATCCAGTACAAGGTAAGTACATCGGCGAAGATTTGTCTTTCCTGACTCCAGGAAATCTATCAGGCGTCCAGGAGTAGCTATACAGATCTCAACACCTGTAAAACAAAACCAAAGATCTAGCAACTGACAATTTTTATACAATGTCCAAGCCTCAGCAAACTAACAAGTACTAGCTCTGGTGGTTGTATCCAGTGTCGCAAAGAACTAGCTGAATTTTAACCCGGTGCTTGAAAAAGCCTGATGGAAGGAGAATTTATGCATAATCATCAAATCATCACAAAGTACAGTCTCTAGCCATGTTGAGTTTTCCCAAAATAGTATTTTAACCGTATCTAAATTTTAAGCTCTGAAACACTGATGTTTTTCACAAGAACCCATTATTTTCCTCTTCAATTTCATTCATAGAAATTGGCAAAATGAGATAAACTAGTAATTCTTACATGCTAAATTTCTTTTTTTAAAAAATTACCTCTTTCCAGATCTCGAATCTGAGGACCTTTAGGAGCACCTCCATAAATGCAAGTACTCTTCAATCTGGAACATTTGCCATAGTCATCAGCCACTTGCTGTACTTGCTGGGCAAGCTCTCTGGTAGGAGCCAGAACTAGACACTGAAACAAATAAACACTTGAAACACATATCCCAAGTTAAAAAAAAAAAGTATAAAAGGTTATCTAGTTCTTTTTTTACTGTCTGATTTTGTATTTGCAATGGATGTAATGCGATGAAATGTTGGGAAGGCAGAGCTTTAAGAGACAGTCCACTGTAGTGTGGCAAAAAATTATGAGAACTTTTATGAGAATTATAATAAGAACATTATGAGAAGCTATGAGAATATTTTTAGCATGTGGAATGATGATTTACTTTTGACACGATTCACTACCATTTATGTATAATATTTAAGTGAATTTACAGATGGTTTCACCTAGTTTTAACTAAATAACTCTTACAAAATGAACAATGAGCTTTAAAATATACCCACAACAAAACCAGGAATTAAATATTCATGAATAAGAAAATAATAAAGTTGACTCTTTCCTGATTTCTAGTTTAAGGTTTGGCAGGTACCTTAGGCAAAAACAATGACGACTTACACACACAATCTGACTAGTTGGCCAGAGCATAGAAAATGAAGACGCTTTGAAACTGGTATCATATACATTGTTAACAACGAATTTTGCTCTGTCCTCTGATCACTAGCTATTACTTAATAATAATAAAGCTAAATCAGCCATATGGAATATACTACATATTATTTAACACAAAGTAATAACATTATTTCTTTCTGTAAATACTAAGACACTTTAACAACATGTTTTTATAAACATATCAAGTGCAAGTTCAATTACAAAAGATAAAAATGTACATTCAAAATGTGTAGACTACTACTCAAATCTCACAGGAAATAGCACAAGTGAAAATAATCAAATGAGAAAATTATGCTGCTCTAACATTTACAAAAGTATTAACCACAAAGAACACTTTCCAAGCCTGACTTAAACCCACAGAGCAGAAACCTCATTTCATACCTCCTTTGTATTCCTCAGAGAATCATTGAGCAATTAAGAATCACACTTGAATTAATGCCTATATATGAAAGTAGTATGCATAGTGGTTAAGAGTAAGACTGATTCAAATTCAAGCTCAGATATTTAACAGCTGTATAACTGTAGGGAAGTCATTTAATTGTACTGTCCAAAATTTAACAGCAAGATGGGGATAATATCAATTCCAAATATAGAGGATAGGTTGAAAATAATATCTGAAAACACAGTGCCTAAAACACAATAATCATTATATCACAGTTATACTTAGAATTATAAGCAAACCAAAACACACTTACAATTGGACCATCTCCTCTTTCCAAGTATGGCTGGTGGTTAATATGAACAATTGCAGGCAGCAAATACTAGGAGGAAAAAAAAATGCAAGTCTTGTAAAAAAATTAAGCTGTCATCTTAATAGTTCTAAATTATCACAATAATTGATAGCGCCTAATTAGGAAAGTGAAAAGAGTTTTCATAACTGTTACACATATGTGCAATGTAAATTTAAACATGAAATGCTTCCATGTATTGCATACAGCTAAAAAAGTTAAAATGTTACCTACATTATCTGATCTGAATTACACTTTTACAAAGAACTGAGAATATATGGTATAATTAGAATAGCAAAGTAAGTACGTACTGCCAATGTCTTCCCAGAGCCAGTCTGAGCAATGCCCACCATATCCCGGCCACTAAGAGCCAATGGAAATCCCTGGCACTGAATCGGAGTTGGTTCTGTGAAGTGCTGATCCATCAACACATCCATTACATATTCTGTGAGAGAGAGATGTTACTCCTTTTAAGTAAAACTAAGATGATAGCCAAAAAAAAATTTAACATAAATTATTAATTTTGTGAAAGGTATTCTACTTGGATTTTCAACAAAATCCCAAGTATGGGTCAAAACCTTTAAGTGCTCTATTTCTTATGTTTACTATTCAATCCAAATCAACAATTAAGATCCTGGATTGATGAACACTTACGTGGGAAGTTAGCATGATGGAATGCAAACACGGGTTTAGGACAAACGTCTCCTCCTCTCACTGTGATTTCCTTCTTACGGCGTAGTTCATCAACCTCATACTATGGAAGAAAGGGAAATAAGACAAATTAGTAAATAAGTTATTATAAATATGCAAAACTTTATATTCCAATTCAACTCAACAATTAATAATTCAATTTTAAATTAAAATGGAAAATATGCTTGAGGACCTTCCCAACTTTGTGAGTCAATAAAGTCAAATGGTAAGAGGTCCATTTTCCACAGGAGAAAACAGATACCCAGAAATGTTCAGTAACTAGCCCTAGGTCAGAACTAGGAGGAAGGAGAAAATGTGGAACTTGGGACCCAATACTCTTTCATTATACTTTCTTCAGAACAAGTAACCATAATGGGTAGGGTTCAAAAAGGCAAACAAGAATACCCAATGCCAATATTTGGATTTATTTTAACTTTATAGATGAAAAGATATGACCTCACATACAGTTAAAACCACATACGACAAATGGGTGTAAGCATAACTAAAAAAATGAGAATGAAGCAATCAATATACTAGGTATACAGGATTTGGCACAAATAATGCCTCCTTCTTATAAGCTGGTAATCTATACCAAAATCATAAGCATATAATTCTATAATACAAAGTATCATAACTACATTAACTATTTTAAAAAGGTGTTACTTATGCCAGACCCTGTATATATGCCAGTTCCTCTCACGAGTACTAGCAGTTTTAAGAATCTAAGGAAAGCACCACTGCACTACAATAAACATTTAATAGCAATAGCACTCTGTGTGTAAATTCTGGCTAACGTCTACTTGGTTCATTACTGTGTTTTAAAAAAGGTAAGTAAATCAATAAAGAAGGTAAATAATTAAATAACACCCCCTTCTCAAACTTACGGGAGTCAGCCTTGCCACTTCTGGATGTTCCACATAAAAATTCTTCTCAAACTTGGGGAGCTCACTCAAATCCCACTTCTTTTTACGTAAACGCTCCCCAGGATTACCAAATTTCTTTGGGGGAAGGCCACCACCACCTCTTGCTCCAAATCTAGAAATATTAAAATTGTTTATTTATTAGTATTTTAAAGCAAGACCTTAATTGCCATAAAAACATGCAAAAAGATGGAACTCTTAGGATACTACCAGCCCTCTCCAAAAGTGTTTTATTACTCTTATATGAAGGTATGGAGAAGTTTGTACAACTTCCTTTACTACCGTTACGGGTATGGTTACAATGTGTGAAAAATTAAAAATTCTTATATTTAGAGAAATATATCATTAGAATTATAGTTAGATTCTAGAATCTGAAGAGGTTTGAATTTTTTATTCTGCCACTTTAAAGTATGATTTTGAGCTAATTAGTTAACTTCCATCCCTCATATTTCTATAAAGATAAATGAGTATGTGTTAAATGCTTTAAAAAGTATCTGGTACAGTAAGCACTCAATTAAGTCAGCCTTTAACAAATAAGTTACTGGGTATCAACTATGTACCAGGTACTGTTTTAAATGGTCAAGATACTAAAGTGAATAAAACAGGGGCCTCTACTCTTGTATAATATTGAGACACATAGATAAGGGAGGGTATTTAGTTTGAGCTTGAATTAAGGGTAAGATTGTGACAGGTAAAAAAATATACTTCAAGTGAGTTGCCCCATACTTGGAATAGCTTCTTGGACCCCTTACCCCTTTATACTGTAAGGAGCACTTCTTTTGTCTGCTAATCTGCTAAGAAAACTACTAGGACTTCCTAAGAAACTGGTAGGCTAGTCTGCACCTTTAGTTCCTGCTAAAGAATAGCCAGAACAAAGGTTTATTACCTTTCCTTCCTCTTCATCCTCACCTTTACTTTATATCTCTCCTTTTTATTCTCAAATAATAGTATTAATTTAGCTATAAATTTACTGAAGAAATCATTAAGTCTTACTTAAGGTTTTTAAAACTCAGACTTAAAGTCAATCTTTTTGCTTTATCTAATTTTCACAATAGGCAAGTTCAATTTGGAATACAAATATGGTCACTAGCTGAACTTGAAATGTTCTATTTTTCCTAGAAGATTCCTAGCACTAAAGGTGGTCTTCATTTCCATATTTCAACCACTTAAAGTATGGGGCACCGTTTGGTATACAAACAGTACAGCATGTTTTCATAACATTTCCTTCCTCCTGAAAACACGACACTGAATTTAATTTCCCTCTTCCACAATTGACAGGCAGTAGCTGTACTATCTTAGAGGGCCTCAATTTCCTGGAATTCAAACCATTCTTAAAACTCTGGCTTTAAGACACAAACATACAAAGATTGATGGCAGGAAATTTTCTTGGGACCACTGAGCAGCTACATTCAATAGGCAGAACTGGATCAATTCTGATTCCATTTATACTACTGCTGAACTAGTAAGATAAGTCATGAGTCAGAACAGGAAAAACGTAGTGCATTGGGATACACTACCAAAAATAAAGTATCAATGACATGTGCAGTATGCTCTTATATTGACCACCTGGATCCACCCCTCCCCCGCTCCTTACAAATGAAGCAAAGGACAAAAAATTTAAATAACAGAATAGCCAAGTCTCTAGTCCTGCAAAGAAAATTAAAATGTCCAAAGTCTGATTTCTAGAGATTGTCTAGTTTATATCAATTTATGTGGTTCCTAGAAAGTGCCATTTCAACGCTATTGCATTCCAAAGCTACCCAGGCCTTAATAATGATCTAGAAGAAAACAGAACTTTTCAAAGTAAGGTTCCTTTTAAGGCTTATTCAAAGTAGCCCTTAATTTAAAAAAATTTTTTTCCTTTCTACTGTTTTCGTTGACATACTATCCTACACTAAAAATATATTTGAAACATGAGATTCTTTATAAATATTGACTTCAATATTCAAGAAAGCCTTTTTACTCACAGATATTTTGAGCACATTCATGCCACCTTTTAAAGATGCAAGTATCCTAAATCCCTAGCGTACTACGCTGCTCATTAAATGTTTTTAATGCACATTAACAGCTGAATTTGGCTTTGCAATAAACACAGCTTTGAAGATTATGTATTAACATGCACATTTTTTGACTACATGTACATACACTGATCTCACTAATTCCTTTTCAAAATATTATGTGCGTTGGTGGTATAGTGGTGAGCATAGCTGCCTTCCAAAATATTAATCCATTTCAGCTCTGTAACAGTTAAGGGCATTAACAATAGCAATGCAAAACAAAGGAAATTTCACAGTAGTCAGGGCACAGACCTTATGAAAGTGGGTCACTGTTTGAAAGGGATAATGCTAAAAACTTTTTAGAAAAATGCCATTTGATATTAAAGCGTCAATGTGGGATAAGCTAAGTATGGATCAGTAAAATTCATTTTTTTCCTCTTTTCACATTTTTATTAAAGTGTACATGACACAATATTAAGTCAAATGCCCATGGCAAAGACACAGAACATTACTAGTACCTTAGTAGCCTCTATGTGTCTATTTCAAATTTACAACCCCCACAACTACCTCGAATTTCAATCATTCCCATGCTTTTTAGTTATGTCATAGTTGTAGGTATCCTTATTGTGCATTACCCTACCACGATTTGTTTTACTCAATATTGACTCATCCATATTGATGCAAGCTTTCTTTTTATTGCTGTATTCGGGTATTCTAACAGTATGAGTATCCATAATTTATCCAGACATTTGAGCTGTTTCCAATATTGTCATGAACGCTGCACAAACATCTTTGTACATGGATACTGGGGCATGTGTGCAAGTGTTTCTCTAGGCTTTAGAGTCCAGGATATAAAGCTTGAGAAAAATTACTGGGTCATTTTCACCTTTACTAGGTAACTTTAAGCTATTTTCCCTAAGTGATTGTACTAAAATTCACTTCTCAATTTGATTATACAGTGAAATACTAAGCAACATTCCACTTCTGGTCCTCCAAACTTAATACCAAGATAAAGTATTTTTTTTCCTAACAAGGTATAAATCAAAGTAATTTTTCATTTTGTAAATTAAGTGGTAAATAAGGTGCTTATGACTAGCAGATCTGATTGATACTTATGTATCTGGACAAGAGAAAAATGTCTGGAGAAAATAACCACAGAGACAATCAGATGCAGTATCTCCATTAGAGAGAACAATGCAAAGCACGAGCGATTATTATCCCCATCTTCAGATGAGAAAATTGGCCCACAAAGGTTTAGGATCTTGGTCAACGTCATACGCATATAAGAAGTGGTGTCACATTACTTTTCATCCAGATACAACTTTTATTACAAAAAAGTTAAAAGCACAAATCAACTTGGCCCTATTGCTTAAGCAGCGTTTTCCTTTAACCGACATCAAGATTTGAATATCAGTATCTGGGAGAACTTCTCTATTAATCCTGTTAATTTCCAACCTAGTAACCGTGGCGTTACCACATCAAAAACTTTGTAGTTAGGCCGAAAAGTTAATGCTTCGGTCCAATTACAGAAAGAAAAAAAAAAAGACTGAAACACGGGGAAAATGACCGTACAAACAAAAAACCCCTCTTCCCAAACACGGCCATTTAGATGGCAATTCCATTGCTTTATATTCCAGGGTGCCTCCTTCGAATTATTTAAATACGTAATTTAAAAATATTTCTAAAACGAGAAGTCAGTCTCTTAGTGTCTAGTTTCAAACGCGGTTTCCAGGTCCATTAAATTATCTTTGGTGACAGACAACACAAGGGAAGCTATTCCGCGTTAAGATTTTCCGAGACTCAACTTGGAGACCTCACCCCCTTCTCAGCAAGAATCTTCGAGTCTCACAGATAAACGCGGAGGCCCGGAGAGATCAAACGAGTTGCCGGAAATCTGCGGGGCTTGAAAGCCGGGGAGCGAGGAGGCCCGGGTCGGGGCTGCGACGGCCAGGCGGGGCCGCGGCAGCGCCGCGCTACGACCGCCGTTCGCGAGGAGGTGGGGCGTCGCCGCCCCACCCCCCCGCCAGTCCGTCGGGGACCTGGCGGCCTAGGCCCCCGCAAAGGCCCGTGCACTAAATTGCTACTTTGTCCCGTGTCGTCCCTCCACCCGGAGTCGGGAGCGTTGCTTCCAGGCCCGCAGTGCCCTCAAAGTCTCCCGCTAGACCGCAGGCTGCGGTCTCCTCACGGAAGCCACCACCCCAACCCCCACGCACACACAAGGCCTTTCCTCTCCTCCTCCCTTACCCTCCACGGTCACGATCCCGGTCCCGGTCCCCAAAGCCGCCTCCGCGCATGGTCCCAAATGGATAGAGATCTGGGAGCGGGGCACGGATGGCCGCGCTCGGGAGGGCCTGCGGCTCCGGTCTGGTGACGACCGATGGCGGCGGCGCCTCCGCTGTTGGGGCGGCGGCAGGCGCAGCGCTCTCTCGCTCCGACGCGCTGTCTCCCGTCGCAGACGCCACCGTCGCCGCCTCTCTCGTCGGAGACGGGAGCAAAACACAGAGAATCGGGGTTATAAAATCAGTTGGGTAGGTTTGGCTACGCTCAAACCCGGCAGTGCCGCGGTTTAGGCGTCTCCTTCCTTCCCAGCGACTGCACAAAATGGCGGCCGGCGCTGAGACTGCTCCAACTTAACGCTACGTACGTCGGAGGCCTTACGTAAACAGCGTGTCGGAATCGCCCGAGGGCTTGGCGGACTGCTACGGATATTCTTGGAAGCATTTTACGTTAGTTGCGGAGATGGACGCATTTTGCGGTTGGTAGGAGAAAAACAAAAGTACGGATCGGGCGTAGTTCTCGCGCCCCCTGAACTAGAACGTGGGGTGGGGGTGGGGGAAGAGCCTCCGGTGCACGTAGCATTCTTTGCGTCGTTAGCCGGCCCACTGTTGCGAAGATGCGCAGTGTGCGTAACGCATTGTGTTTGGAGAATAGAGGGTTTTGCCGGGTTCGACTGCGGGACGGAAGTCGGGCCTGCTTGTGCAAGTTGCTTCGCAGAGACAATAAGCGGTCTTCATATTGCAGTCGTCAAGTTTCAGGATTTCCAGGTGCCAAAAGCCCATGAGGGTCTTTAAGATTCCTGGCTGGCGCTTCTAAATGGTCCTGCTGGCTCTCTGGCCCCACCGCACTGGACCTGCCGAGACTGGCCGCGCGTCCCGGCGCCATTTCTTTTCGGTTGCCTGTCGCTGTGCTGTCGCCGGCAGCCATGATGGATGCGTCTCGTCCGTTCTTTTCGGGAGGTGGTCAGGTGGTGATGTCTCAGCTGAGTGAAAGCACTCTCTGCTACACTTGGTTCACACCAAAGTGCTTATTCTCAACAGAATATTTACAGTGCCCCAGGCTGAGCACAGTTGGCTGACCTAGAAGCAAAATGTGGGTGGAGCCCCTCTTACAAGGTAGACCCTGAGATCCGTTGACTTAGCTGCGCTGCCTTGTGAGATCCATGGCAGGCCTTTAGCGCTCTCCTAAGAGGAAAGGTTTAAAAGCGGTGGTCTTCAGACACGCAAATGGTGAAGGCGTAAGTCATGTTTTTAACGAGCCTAGGCTACTTGCTCAATTCCTTCTAAGCTGGCTTTCTCCTCCCCGCCTGCTTTCCTTCTCCCTCCAAGTGCACTTTTGCAGGGGTGTCCTGTTCCACAACCTTTTTGGCTTCCCTGGGCCACATTGGAAGAAGAATTACCTTGGGCCACACATACACTAATACTAACGTAGCTGATGAGCTTTTTAAAAAGTCGCAAAAAAACTCAGTTTTAAAAAAGTTTACAAATGTGTGGTGGGCCGCGCAGGTTGGATAAGTTTAAAGTCTGCACCAGCTCTGCCAGGTTAGCGTCACTGAATTGTTAAGCTGAGCTGTTGGGACCTCAGAAGAGCAACTCATTTACCATCTTTTATTTACTTATATAGATAAGTATAAAAGGGTAGATTTGAAATCCCTTATTGTAGGGGCTAACTGCTGCCTCGTACTCGGTGTTCTGAGTGTTTCCAAATTATTAGAAAAGCAGCATAAGGAAAGAAGGATTTTTGTGATAAGCCATTCAGATATCTCTTGGGCCATAGAGGCAGATGAGTAATCAAATTAATTGGATGAGAGTTGGATGCCTGATGGGCTGAGCACTGTGCTAGGAACTGGGGCACAGCAGTGAACAAGTGAGTTACTGCACTCAGGAAGTTTACACTTTAGTGGAGGAGATAGTAAGTATGTCAGGATTGCTAACTCAAATAAGAAAATAAAGCAGGTGGAGTTCCCTGGTGGTGTAGTGACTTAAGGCTTCGGTGCTGGTGCTGTCAGTGCTATGGCCTAGGTTCGATTCCCAGCCGGGGAAATACCCACATACAAAAAACAAACAAAAAAAAAGAAAATAAAGCAGGGAAAAGGGATAGAGGCATGTGTGCCTTTGGGGAGGAGAGTATGCCTGTGACATAATGTTACATAGAGTGTCCTCGGGAGGCCTTTCTGGTCAAGTGAACATTTGGGCAGAGACCTCAAGTGAGGGAGCCAGCCTGGCTGACATAGGAAAGAGCAAGTACAAAGGCCCTGAGGCAGAATGTGGCTGGAGTAGAGCAAGGACGAAAGACGGAAGGAAGCCAGATTTTGAAGGGCTTGTTTGCTACTGTAAGGACTTTGTTTTTTCCTTTCAGGAAATTGGAAACCTCTAGAACAGTGGCTCTCAACTTCCTAATGCCACGACCCTCTAATACAGTTCCTCATGTTGTGGTGACCCCCATAAAAATAATTTTCGTTGCTATTTCATAACTGTAATTTTGCTACTGTTATGAATCGTAATATAAATATCTGATACATGTTTTCCAATGGTCTTAGGCGACCCCTGTGAAAGGGTGACACCCAAAGGGGTCGCGACCCACAGAGTGAGAACTGCTGCTCTAGAAGGTTTTAAGCAAAGTGACATAATAAATGGACCCCTTTGGCTGCAGTATGGGGAGTAAATTGAGAGTGAGCTAGGGCAGAAGCAGGCAGATTAGTTAGACTAGTGCAGTAATCCAGCAAGAGATGATGGAATTTGGTGCATGTTAATAGCAACCAGTAAGGCAGAAATGGTCTGATTGAAAATCAAGCTAATGATTTGCTAATGGGTGGAATATAAAAGAAAGAAGAGTCAAGGGTGAATGTTGTAGGAGTTGGCCAACACTTAAGCTCCTAGTGTGACTTAGGCTGTATAGGCACAAGGGAGTTATTTGGACTGGTTTGCCTATTTATCATATGTGTTCAGTAATTAAATTTGAGGTTCTCTATATAATAATAAGTAACATAAGGTAAGTAGGTCCATTGAAAGCCCTCCCCCCCTACATTTTGTCGGGGAAAATAATTCATATTTTGCTGCTAGATCAAGTCCCTGTTTTACAGCATCTCATAACTCCTTTATTTTCATAGTATTTAACTATGTATTTGTCATTTTTTTGCCTCCAAAAAAGGTGAACTTTTAGCCTTCCTCTTGTAGACAAGTTTCTGATTATAAAGTGAATCCACAGTATACATTTCTCATTCTTTGATATATCTTTGTGTTTTCCTATCAATGATGGTTGAAGCTTATTATATTTGTCTAAATATAGTGGAAAATTTTCATTAAGTAGGACAGTCAGAGAACCTAGGCATTTCATTAGTAATAGCTTGGTAAAAATGAAATATGCTTTGCTCAATTCATCCTTTTTTTGAAAACCTAATCATACCTTACCATACCTTAAGATCCAGCAATCATGCTCATTGGTATTTACCAAAAGGTTTGAAAACTTAAGTCCACACAAAAAACTGCACAGGGATGTTTACAGCAGCTTTATTCATAATTGTCAAAATATGGAAATGAGCAAGATGTCCTTCACTAGGTGAACAGATAAATTATGGTACATGCAGGCAATGAAATATTATTTAGCATTAAAAAGAAATGAGTTATCCAGACATGGAAAGACAGAGAGAAAATTTAAATGCATATTACTAAGTGAAAGAAGCCAATGTGAAAAGGCTATATATTATCAAGTTCCAACATGAGACATTTTGGAAAAGACAGAAACTATGGACATGGTATAAAGATCAGTGGTTGCCAGGGGTTGGAGGGAGGAAAGGGTGAACAGGTGGAGCAGAGAGGATTTTTAAGGCAGTGAGGCTATTCTGTATGGTACCATAATGGTAGACACATGTCATTACACATCTGTTCAAACCCATAGAATGTACAACACCAAGAGGGAATCCTAAGGGAAACTATGGACTTTGGGGGATTATGTGTCATTGCAGTTTCATTGATGGAAACAATGAGATGTGGATAGTGGGGGAAGCTGTGCATATGTGTATGGAGGCAGAGGATACCGGGGAACTCTATTTTCTGCCAAATTTTGCTATGAAGCTAAAACTGCTCTGAAAAAACAGTATTTAAAAAGAAACACCTAAGGACTCACAGCTATTGAGTGCTCATGCTCATTGTGTTCTAGTCATGTGCTATAAACTTTTTATTTTATCCTCATCTGTAAATAAGATTAACAGTACCTCATAGGGATTTTGGAAGAAGCAAAGGAAACACGACTCAGAGTTGTACCTGGCACATAACACTCACCATCCGTAAACAGTTATCATCTCTCCACTTTACAGATAAGAAAGCTGAGGCTCAGATTAAGTGCTAACCCGGGGTCACACAGCCATTGGCATAGCTGGGACTCAAACCCAGGTGCTCTGGCAAGGTTTTTTTACTTGGCACTATTTAGGGCCAGATAATTTGTCGTGGGAAGTTAGCCTATGCATTTTAAGATGTTTAGCAACATTCCTGGACTCTACCCACTAGATGCCAATAGAATCTCCCTCCTCCTCCAAGTTGTGACAACAAAATGTTTGCAGACATTGCCAAATGTCTCAAAGGGGGCACTGAGAACCACCCATTTGAGAGCCACTGCTCTGGAACCACTGTGCTATACCACCTCCCTGTGGAATCACAGGATCAATATCATTCTCTTTTAATTGTCATGTTTTTCTGCAGATGTGGTTTGCTTTCTGCAGACCCTACCTGCCAACAATGCCATTGCTGTTTTTCATTTTATCTGTGTCGTATTGCTATTGTACAAGTAACATTTATACTTGGCTCAATTTCCAACCACTAAGAATTATTCCTTTTGTTTAAGTTTTAAAACCATAGTTCTTCGTTTTTAAGCTGCTTTTACTGTGAACCACCTACCAAGTCCTGTACATACATTCTCATGTCTCATTGTCACAGCTCTGTAATTTCAGTCATTAAACTCACCTAAAGGGGAAATACAATACCTCTGCTTTCTGTCTTGGTAGGACTTAGACGGGCTCTTTGATAGCTTCATTTACTTTAGACAAGGGGTTAAGAATGCTGAGGTAACTTGAAGCAGTTGCCTTTAAACTGTAGTAAACCAGATACATGCTGTATAGTACATAGTTCACATAGTATAGAGTACACATTGAAACAGAGACTTTTCAGGAAATCTTTTTCCAGAACTTGAACCTATACTCCTTTCTAAAATTGATACAACTGAGAAATCTGCTCAAAATTGCACCCTCTCACTTTATAAATGAAAAGACTTTCTCTTATACCAAAAATTTTACTGTGGACTTTGCCATGGAAGTAAAAATCTCAGAGGTGCCAAATATAGGAACAATTATAAATGTTGATATTGAAGACTTGAAAAAAGTAAATGATCCTAAAGCCTTGATAACACATGCATTTGCAGATTAGAATTCCAGTTCTTTGGTTTTCAACAAAATGAAAGAAGGACCACGTGGAATTTCTACTGATACATTAAAAATAACTTCTTGAGATGATTACTGGATTTTTGGCATACGATTTGAAAGAAAATCAAAGAACTGAGTGACATTACTATAAGAAATTTCTTCCCATTCTCACCTACTAAATTATGTCATCAAAATTTTTCAGCACTGACAAGTATAGAAAGAAAAAAATAGAATAGACAAAAACAATAGATATCTATTTTTTCTTAGTCTCCCTCTATCTTATTAAAAGATACATTTCCAATAAAAATATTACTTTCTATGTTTAATAATTACTAAAATTTGTAATATATTTATATTGCTTGGTTTAATTGTGTTTGAATAATATTTGTAATGCTAGCAATCCAGAATGAATTTTAATACATAGAGCCTTAGGGTCACAGGAAGTGAGAAAAAAAATTTTAATTTTGTGCCACAATTCTGTATAAATAAAAATAAGTGATGACTAAGCCATATGATAATACAATTATAGGATAAAATTCTGGAAAGAAAATAAGAATTCAAAGAGAAAAAGTAACCATATAAAATATTCCAACTCTTAAAGAAGAACTTATTCATGTATTTCTAAAGGATGATATTGGGTATCAAACTGATAGGGCATTTAAAGTACACTGGGATGCATTTAAGTGAGTGAGGTGACAGTTGCATTTAAAATGTTAGTATTTCAGCATATCATAAATTACATCTTTCAAACAACTACAGTGAAAAAGTTTAGGTATTAATCTAAAATATTTTCTTAGGGGGGCATAGTTGAAGACCACCAACCTAAAGAGGTGATCCAGACCAGCTAGGGCCTGAAGGAGCTGAAGAGCCATGTTCCATCTACAGTGGGTATCTCACTGTCCAGCCAGTTGTTGCCAGGCAGAAATCTAGGCCCAGAGGTTTTAACTGACTCTAATTGAATGTGTGTTAGTGACATCTAAATTAGGGAGTGGAAGAATGGAATCGCATCCTCACTAAGCGTTTTTCAACTTTGCTATTCTGCGTTGTCTCTTAATTAAAAATTTTCTGTGGCTCCCCATGACCTAAAGACCCAGCATTAGCTCCACGGTCTGACATACAAAGCCTTCCAAATTCTGCCCCCAACCTCTCACCACCCCCCTGCTTTGGCAAATCTCTATTGTCTGTTCTTCACTGTGATTTTTGTTGATCCCTCTTGGTGCCTGCAAACAGAAAATTCAAGGTCCACTTCTGCTCCCTCCCTGGGTTAGAACGTTAGGAAGTGATCTCCTGTCCTCTGGCACTTAGAGGCATTAATCACTGGGTTAACCACATAGAAATGATATTTTTTTTCTGCTCTCTTTTAGCTAACAGGGGCAGCTGTTCAGTTGCTCCCCTCAACCAACAGCAGACAAGCAAGCTGAGGAAGAAAAGAGTTCAGACTGAACAGTCAGCTCACTAGGGGTAAAACAGAATTAAAGAGGCAGAATGACGCATAAGCCTAGAGATTAACATTGTTAATGCCTTTTAAGGACTCTAAATGAGAGGAGAGATTATGATTATCACAGTGTGACAAATACTACACTCACATACACAAATGCTTGGCATTTATCTTGTGGAATGCATAGGATAATACATTCACCCTATCCTTTGCCTTAGCAAATGGACCTTTCTAATTAGGGTGGGACAAGAAAACTTTTGATGACAGAAAAACTTGTCATAATTCCTTAGCAGCCTTTTAACTCAAGTGATTGTAGTAGCTGAGGGGTCTTCGGGCTGTTGAATATAAACGATTTAAATATAGTGTCAAATGATAGGTATGGGAGCACAAAATCTAAGAAGTCAGATAAAGTCAAAAAGCTTTGCATGGGGGCAGGGGAGGGGAGGGAACAAGGCAGTGATTTTACCTTCAATAAAATCAAGCCTAGATTTTTTTTTTTTGTAAGCCATGGATTTTATTGAAGGTAAAATGGATGCCAGTTGGGAACAGAGCCTGTCAGTGGGGACACAGCCACATGTGAGGTAGCTGGGTCTCAGTCCAAGGACAAAATTCAGAGATGGTCCAGTATATTATAAGGCACAGAGATGTAATTTGTTCCTGTTACTTCACCCCCACCCTGCCAGTGCCCATGTTGCAAAGTCTGTAGCCAATCCCAGGGTTTTCAGCAGTTGAAGATGAGATGCAGCTGAATTTACTGGCTCTTCCTCGCATGCCAGCAGCAGGAAACCAACTGTCCCAGGCTGGACTCACCACAGGCTGGGTGACCAAGGCCATTTCAGTGTCAGCTTTTCAATTCTGGAGAAGCCATAAAATGAACCCAAGCAGACTACTAGGTCACTATGGCAAAGGACCATCTGCCATGTCACCAGCTGGATCCCAGTCTCTGAGCAATCCTTTTGGGTGAGGCCTAAGAGTTAAAGATCAGACCTGCTAGCGCTGTGTGACTGTGATTGCTGGTGCTTGGGAGGCCCTGACAGTCTCCTAGACTGCAGCTGGGCCTGTCTTGGCTGGGGATACAAACGACTTTCTTCTTTCCTGAGGAACAGGTGATTAGGATTCTCTGTTTGCTTTTGACAAGCATAAAGAGGAAAACTCAGCCCTCACAGGCTAGAGGGGAGGGAGTAGGCATATGCTAAAAATCAAGACCAAATTCCTTAGTAGCTGAGCAAGAGTTAAAGGGGGAGGTTCATGTTTTTAAATAAATCCTACTGTGTTGATGAGATAGGGAATGAGTGGAGAGTAGGAAAGGAAAGATGGCCATGTCCTGCTGAGGAATAGAATGGAAAGGAGAATTGACCACCAAGTACATAATTATGTTACAGTCAATTGCACTTTAGAAATACTAGACTTAATAATGTGAAGAAAAGCAGGCTGGCACCAAAAATCAGAACATAAGGACAAAGACAGTGAAAACATCAACAGGTCAGTTAAACACCAACTGGTGTCTTTAAGATATTATATGAGAAGAAAAAATACCGGTTTTACATAATTTGATCACAGAGATAAAGTATAGTTTGCACACACTTGGAGGAAAACCAGCTAGCATTAGGGTTATCTCTGAGAAAGGACGGTTTCAAACAAGGACACCGAGTCTCTCTCTCTCTCTCTCTCTCTCTCTCTCCCTCTCCCCCCACCCCCCCCACCCCTCTCCCTTTGTATTAGTCAGACTAAGGCATTTTTCTAGAAATGAATCAATACTGAGGCATACTGAAGACTAAGGCTGAAAGCCTGGCTCTGAGGCATGGAACATTCACTACCATATGAAACCTATTGGGAAAAATCCAACTAGCCTTCCCAGGTTGAAACTGCTATGTGCCTGCTTTCAGACTTACACAATCTTAAGAATGTTATTTAGATATTTAAATCTTGTGTTATTTAACTTTCCAAGCGTTTGTGTCTTGTGTCCCTGACCAAATTGTAAGCTCTTAAAGATAAAGTCTCCCTACCTCCAAAGGGCCCAACATAGTACCCTGTAGGAGACAGTTACGCTGATGACCTCTAAAGAACCATGTCTCCTGGTATTCAAGCCTCTGTGTAATCCCCTCCCACAATGACTCTGGGATTAGTGTGTGATTTGCTTTGGCCAATGGGACATTAGCAAGCATGAGGCAAGTAGAGGCTTGGTAAGCATTTGCCATCTTGGAACCCAGCTGCCATGTAAGGAAGCTCAGGCTAGATTACTGAATGAGGATGGAGAGAAGTCTTCAACCATCCTTCCAAAACACTAGATATATAGGTGAGGCCATCTTGGATCTTCCAGCCAAGCCACAAGCTACATGACTGCTCCTCAAAGAATGCCTCATTTTTTTCTACATGTGGTCATGTTAGGATGAAGGTAGAACTGCTATAGCCATCTTTTGACCATGAGTGGAGCTTTTGGAGAACAAAACCAGCACACTGAGGATGAGGCAGTAGAGGGAGAGAAAGAACCTGGGGCCTTGATAACCTTATGGAGTCGTTGGATTAACTAGGAGCTAGTTGACTTCTGAACTTTTTATTATATGAGATAAATATTTCTTCATTGTTTAAGTTACTTGACTTTGGTTTTCTGTTACTCGAAGCTGAAGGCATTATAATGGACATACTCCTCAACCATCTCTGCTGTTACAAGTACGAAGTTCCTGAAATACCCTGCATGGTATTTAATAGACATTCAATAAATTTTCATTGCTGAGGAAATAAAAAAACACTCTGTGGTAGAGACTGCTAATTGCTTACCCAACAACCTTTCTCGCCTTCCTCAATTACAGGACTCTGAATTTAGCTGGGCATACTGCTATCTAGAGCAAAAGACTATTTCCTCACCTTCTTGTGTATAGATATGACCATGTGACTGAGTTCAGGCCAATGAGTATAAGCAGAAGTGTTGTGTGGGAGGGCTGAGGAGCTGGCTCAGCTGGAAAGAACCTTTTTTTTCTTTGTCCTTCTGCATTTCATCTTGCTTCTGCCAAGTTGATTTTTCTGACTAGAGTTCCAGGCACCATCTAAGGCCATGAGCTGGCCTTGAGGATGTAAGCCAAGAGCTAGAATAGTCAAGCAGAAAGACAGAAGCCTGGGGTCGAGATGAGAAAGCAGAACCATTAGAGCAGCTCTGGAATGCATGGCTTCAGATTTCTTGTCTATGAGAGAAAAATAAACCTCAAGTTTGTTTAAGACACTATTATTTTAAGGTTTTCCCTTATTATATTCAGCCAAGTAAAAGCCCAACTCATACAGCCCCTTTAAAAACATTCCTTTTAAAATATTGAAGACTGGTACAGAAGAGTATATGAAGGGTATGAATTATGAGGAATCTCCCACCTGCGTGTTAAGCAAGCCTTTCCTGGCTTCCTTTGTCCAGTCCCCTGAAGCAGCATCTGGGAGTCACTTTTCTGTGCCTTGTCTGAAGTTCTAGATTGCAAGTAATAGAATCCAACTCTGGCTAACTGAAGCAAAGGAAAACTACTTGGAAGGACATTTTAAGTCACTGAATTGGCAGGAGGCTAGAGAACCACCCTGGAAAAGGACAGGATTCTGGGTAACTGCAGCCTAGCAATAGGACAAGCCTGCTCAGGTCGCTGCCAACGCGCTGCTGGCCCTGCTACCCCTGCTGTCATTGTATAAATGAGTGGCCTCTAACCCATGTTCTCATCTTTGCAACTGTCATTCAGTATCCAATGTCTCAGGATAAACTACATGATTTGAGGAGAGGTAATTTTTTAAAAGAAAACCAGGGTATTATTAATATGGAGAAATGGAAACAGTGCAATAAAAAAATTATAAACATTTACCATGTCCAACAAGCCAGAGTCAGGTGAAAGAGACTTGACTGCCCCAGCTTGGTATCTAAGGTCGTAGTCCTCCCCATGAAAGATAACCCTTTCTCTGAGTCTGGTCTATTGTATTACCTATTTTTGTCCTGGCCACCCTATTCTGATCTCTTGGCTTTCTGTCCTTGTATGTGCTTGTTCTTTATGGAATGAATGAACAGGAAAGTTAGAAAGGAAAGATAGAGATCATCTATTTCAACCTGTTCATTTTCTAATTAGGTAGAGGTTTCCCCAGATCTTGACTTCCATTTTTCTGACTGTAATCAGTGTTTGAGTTCACATTGTCTTGTGTATCCTGGTGTTTGACCCTTGACTGTACCTGATTCTTACTAACTGCTATGGGATTGTGTCCCCCCTAAAATTCATGTTGAAGTCCTAACCTCCAATACCTCAGAATTTCACCTTATTTGGAAATAGGGTCATTGGAAATGTAATCAGTTAAGCTGAAGTTATATGCAGTAGGGTGGGCCTCTAACCCAATATGACTGGTATCCTTATAAAAAGGGGAAATTTGGACACAAAGACATGCATTCAGGGGAAATGCGCCATGTGAAGATGGAAGCAGAGATCAGGATGATCTTTCTACAAGGCAAGGAATGCTGAAGATGACCAGGAAGTCATCAAAAGCTAGGAGAGAGGCATGGAACAGATTCTTCCTCAGTCCTCAGAAGGAGCAAACCTTGATTTTGGACTTCCAGCTTCCAGAACTGTGAGACAGTAAGTCAACCAGTTTGTGGTACGTTGTTATGGCAGCCCCAGCACACGAATAGCCTAACCTTCCCAGGTAAAATCCCTAATCTCTACTTGACACTTCTTAGTTCCTCTTCATGATACAAACATAATCTCGTCTCATAGGTTGGAGAACTTTGTCCATCACCTGTGACTCTGCTTTTTCTTCCTTTCTTTATATTCAATCTCATTCCAAATCTTAACCACTTTTTGAAATGTCTGTCCATTTCATTGCTACCACCTCAGTCCCATTCCTCATCATCTCACAATTGAATTATTGTAACTGTTTCCTAAATTGTCTCCCTGTTATTTCCTTTGCTTTTCTGTGTCTCTTACCAGATTAATCCTCCAGCTCTCCCATGCCAACAACCTCCAATCAGAGCATGCCTAAAGCCTTTCCTTATTTTTCCACTATAAGCTGCCGCCTTTGAGTTTCTACCAAAAGCAAATGAAGGTCACTGACTCTTGTAGCAAACTCTGTTCTCACTTGATGGTCTTCCTTTATTTCCACAGAATACATGGAAATCTATAGAGGAAAAAAAGCATGCTTTTCCTAGTGCATTTTCTAACTTGGTGGGATGGAAGCCTAAAGCTGCAAGCAGCATCCTGGCTACTGTGTAAGGACAACCTGTCCAAGAACAATAGCAGCATGGAAATAAGCAGAGCCGGCTACGGAGGCAGGCAGAACAAGTCCTGATGATGCTGTTTGGAATCTCGGCTCCAATTGTGACTAAAGTCAGCTCTACTTCTAGACTTTGCCATTTCCTAAGCCAATGAATTTGTCTTGCATTTGCTAACTTGAGTTTCTCTGGCTTGTCACCAAGATTTATGACTAATAAAATCTCTTTTTTGAGCTCCTCTCACCCTCTCAGAATAAGAGGCTAGAGCTACTGATACAGTCAGGTTGAGAGGGAAGACTGGAAAGCTCAGATGCTTTGGTCACTGGTGACAAATTAAACCTTGGCCTAGAAAAATTCAGTGGGCAATATACAATCTGCTGTGCTGTCCCAAAGTGAGGCCCCAAGGTTACAGCTTTTTAGTTCACATTCTCATGCTCAGCTGTTCTCCAAAGCAGGACACCTCAGAGGGTTGGACCCAGGGAGGTTTCCAGCCTTAACCACAGGCCATATTAAAACCAGCCTTCCCCACAGAACTGTAGACCCTTGTGTTGACCTCTGGTTTACTACCCTTCTGCCCACCTGTTGGTAAATTCTCCTGGTGAGGGAATATTCAGCTTAACCCAAAAAGATTTTCTGAATTTCAAATCTTGGGAGTTTTATTTCCTTTCTTACCAAAAGGCTTTGAGTTCCTTAACAGATTAGTCCATTCCCTCTCCAGGGCTCAGCATACCAGGGAATCTCTACGAGATGCTAAGTTTTTACCAAGTAACAACTTTCCCTTCTCTAGGACAAAAAGCATGCATTTATATTTGCATTCATAAAGAAGCCATTTCTTAAATGGCTTTGCAGAATATAGAAAATCTGCTCCTAGATGACTTTATCTCTGTTTATTCAAAGGAGCAGTGTCTGAGGTTTAAAACAAGTAAAATGAGAAACAAAAAGCTCTTATTTCCCAGTGTTCCTCACTGTGAACAACTGTACTTGTCAAGTTGATCTCTGTTTCTAAATCCTAGCTTCTACACTTTGCACATGCTGTCCCACAGCTTAAAGTTTCCTCCTCCATTTTTGGAACCCTATAATCTAAGACCTCACTACTGATTTATAATCATATCCTCTCTCATTCTTTCATAAATATTAGTCTTTTCTCTACACATACTTTGAGGGCAAAAACCACATATTCTTTAGCACTTAGTATTCAACCTACAATTGGTGAATGAATGACTTAATGAATAATCAAATACCTTTTGTAACAAATGGTACTTTCAATACTTGAATTTTCACACAAGCTGTTGCAATGCAGAGATGAAATCTTTTTGAAGTTTATAAAGATTATCATTATTAGTATTT
Organism: Lyroderma lyra; assembly: GCA_004026885.1. NCBI lineage: Eukaryota > Metazoa > Chordata > Mammalia > Chiroptera > Megadermatidae > Lyroderma > Lyroderma lyra. The sequence continues at coordinate 67,258 of PVJL010005633.1, forward strand.
TAATTTTTAAATATTTTTATCATACATACATTTTGAAAACTAGATTTTATTTTTGTTTAACAATTAGAAAAAAAACATTCTTTCACACATTTCTAATTATACAGAAATTTTACATTTAAATTAACTTTAATATTTAAAAAGATTTTGAATTCTCTACCCAAAACTTAAAAGAGTCATGATACCTTTATCACCCCAAATTGTAAAGTTTATTTTTCCTTCAAGTATTGTCACGTCTATTAGCAAGCAAACGTATGTGCACATGATCACGTGCACACACACACACAATCTTTGCTGAAAACCTGGTAAGGTCTCTATTCTCTGCCTTCTAGACCATAGGGTAAGGACATTGTACGGAAAGTCTCTTTTCAGGATGCAGTTATCCTTTGAAAAGGATTAGATGACAAAATTATCTATTGAAACAAAGCACTGACAGGTTTGTAAGCCTAGGACCCTATTCTGTACTTCTGATATAGACATATTTTATTGGGAAGATAAAGAGGAAGGTAATAAAAAAAGTGAAAAAATTGAGTAATCCCAATTTTTTCACTTTTTTTATTACTCAATTTTTTCACTTTTTTTATTACCTTCCTCTTTATCTTCCCAATAAAATATGTCTATATCAGAAGTACATTTTTAAAAGTAATTTTAATTTGTCAAAAAGTCAAATGATTTAAAACTTAATGTTTCTTTCCTGTTGCTATAAAGGTGAATGTACAGTTTGATACTATAAATAGAAAAAGCTTTTGTGTGTGTCCTGTAAACATCCCTCTCTTAAATGTCTTCCTCCTTTGGAAGTATATCCACCTCTGTAAGTGCTGGTGTGGAAATCTGTGGGAGAGGGAACATTTCTGAACTCTTGGACTTTCTTCTGCTTAGTAGCTCACTTTAAAAAGCTGAAGTGAGAGAATAAGGTACCCCTTCCCCAATTAGTTTTCAATATATATACTCCTGAACTAACATAAATGTTATAGTTATAAATTAGGGACTTTTAAGATAAATATAATGGTTAAATTTCTCAGCAACTTTCCTTTAATAACATGTGAAAACAAACTCTTACTTCAAGATCTGAAATTTGAGACTGCTTTTCCATTTCCTCAGCTCCTAATAAGCACTAGGAAGCAATCTGCATCAATTCACCACCTACTCCTTGGCATCCCCAATTCCTCCAGCAGTTATTGCGAAGGTGGCTTCATTTTCTGGCATCTCAGGGCTAACGGAATACAAGGGAACAGTTTATAAAAAGCTCTATTTCTATAAATACTATATTCATGTCACAGGCATCATACTTCTACCAGTTTGAGTTTCCAGAGATGTCTCAGGGTTGGTACAGCTAAATGTGGACTACAGAATTTACCTATGGCTACTGACCATTTTTTTTTATCACTTTATAATTCATTTCAGCATTCCCTATCTGACTACATATGCATGGTAATTTGATTTTTCTTTTGATCTGGTTATAAAATGTTACTGGTTCCTGCATTACTACACATATATAGTCAGCATTCCTTTGGCTACATAAATTTCTGTTCCTCAAATTATCCTTTGAATCAACAGTTTCCTTATTAATTACAGATCCATGTAAAACGGCAATAATACCTCTATCTCTCAGATTTGTTGTTATAAAAAATGAAATATATAAAAACACTTGGTGCAAGGCCTAGCACATAGTAGCCACTCAATAAATGTTACCTATCATTATTAGCATCATCTTCTCTACCTAAAAGTTCTAAAATCAAGGAGAATTGTGAGAAATATTTAGGAACCAGAAAGAAGGGAGTATGTGCTACACAGAAAACTAAGTTTTGACATTTTAAACTCTTTTAAGTTTTACGGCTTTTATTCAAATTTATGGAAACTTGACATAACTAACCTCTATGATAATATTAATTATCATTTACTATGTCTGCAGAACCCTAGTATTTTTAGGACTGTAAGAAATGTAGGAGTGTTTGTGTTTGGAAGAGTTGATGAAATATACATATAGATGGAATTCATTCGTTGGTTAATTGATTAAATAGTCACTGAGTTACTACTACGTGCCAAGTACCTTGCTAGGTGCTGCGGCATTAAACATCCAGACTCAATCCCTGTTGTGAGGGACATGTATGTGTGTAATCAACTGATTACAATTCAGAGTAAAAAGTATTTCAGAAAGTTCTAAGCACAACAATCTGTCCAAGATGTAGACCAAGAAATTTTAGTAAAAACATGGGACAATCCTATTATCTATTCAATTCAACAACAACAATAAAAAACATTTGTAACAAATTTCTAGAAATTGCTGAAGCTCCATAAAACACAGTATTTGTGTATTATAGTCTTCCATAGGGACAGGCAATGAAAAGCAAAATGGTCTGAATAAAAGCCATATAGATGTAGAAACATATTATTTAATACTTATTCAATGCCAATACATGGTAAGTGCGGTGAGCAAAAACCATATTAAGAGCTCATTTGATTTCTTTTTGGCTGATTTTCCCCTCCCTAGGGTAAAGAGTTACTATAAATCTTTGCGTTAGTGCTCAGGGTTGGCTAATTAGTCAGTCACAAATATTGCACATCTATTATGTCCCAGGAATAGTGTCCCTATTCCTCAAGATATTTAATGTCTAGGATGACAACATATGCTATACTATAAATCACTACCAATGGAATGTAAGCTCCATGAGGACCAGGCCTTGTCTTTTTGTTTTGTTCACTGATCTAATCCCAGGACCTAGAACAGATGCTATGTAATAGGTTTCTCTTTAAAATTTATTGTTTATAATTATTAATTAAATAAGTAAAGTAATGTGAAAGAATATAAGGTGTAATATAAAGTATAGCTTAGACTGCAAGGGTCAGGGAAAGGTTCCTTGAGGAAATATGTTTAAACTGAAACCTGAAAACAAAACTGGCAGAAAGAAAGGAGAATATTCCTGTCATACTCTGTACTTGTCCTGTACTTACCACACTTCAATTGGAATTATTTCATTACCTAGCTTCACTGTAAACGTTGAAAGATCAAGGACCAAGTCTATTTGTCAACAGAATCCCTGAATCCCTAGAATGTAGTACATAGTTGGGAGTTTCAAAAGAATTGAGTAATTTTTGAAAAGGAAATGAAAATGTGTAATATCTTCCAATGGTGTAATTAAAGTGTCTCAGGAGAGGCAATTTTATTTAACACCATGTGCACAAGAATCTGATTAAGAATAAGAAAATATTTACCTGTCATAAATCTTGGCAATTCTCAGTTCTCCCCTTCCCTTTCGCAAGCTTATTCTTGTTGTAGACGCATGAGCCAGAATGTGTCCCCCAATGGGTTTCTTGGGGTCTGCCTGAAAACTGAATTAAAAACACCTTTTCAGGTTCATTATATGGACTATATAGAGTAATATCTGCAATTTCAAGACAACTTTTCTGTGGAGGATGGTGGAGGGAGGGTAGGTGTGTGTTCTGAACAAGCAGAGGCTTGTTCATTAATTATGGAGTGAAGAAGGGTTTGGAGCTACTGTATACCTCAATGTCACCCAGTTCAGGCTTCTGAGATTCCTGTGGTAAATAGTTCATGTTTTGTTTGATATTTTAAAAAGAAAAAACACAAATAAAACATTTATTCACAAATAAAACTGTCTTAAGTTAACTCTTGGGGTAAGGAATTTTTCTTCTTTACAAAATACAAAGATTGAATTTATTAATGCATTTGTTCATCAGAAATATTAATGGCCTACTGTGTGCTAAGCACTATTCTAGTCTGATGAATAAGAAATACACAATCCTCCTTCATGATGCCTCGATGTAAATGAGAGCAGATTGAGAACCTCCTTCTTACATGTTAACTGTATGTTGGAAGCCTTCATTGTTGTACAGGTTGTGAATGGCAGTGAGAATAGTCTCAAAAATATCTTTATCACTGATGCCTAAAGTTCCTTCTTCTAAAATATGATACAGAAAAGATAAGCTCTTACTATGTGTATGGATTCAAAAATATGTGATTGTAAAGTAGTTTACACATATTGACACTTGTCTAGTGTCAATATACTAGAGATATACTCAATACGGTACCAACACTTGGTAAGATGTGAAAGGTTCTTAATAACCCTAATAGTGAGCCCTTCAAAAAAGCCTAGGTGCAACAATCCTAAACAAAATACTAGCAAACCAAATCCAGCAGCATATTAAATGGATTATACCCCATCACCAAGTAGAACTTATTCTAGGAATGCAGGAGTGGTTCAGCACAGGAAAAACATCAATATAACACACCTTATCAATAAAATGAAGGGGGGGAAACCACATGATCATCTCAACTGATAGAGTAGAAAACCTAGGCTTCAAAATGATCAATAAAGGGATTTGAATGTAAACAGTTATATACGAGGGCTGTCCAGAAAGTATCCGACCATGTAATAAGAAAAATAGAAACATGTATGGCTGGATTTTTTTCCAGACAGCCCTCGTAAACTTGATTAAAATAAACTGTGCTATAGCATATTAGCCTCAGTTCAGGGAGAATAGGGTTACAAGTAAATTCAAATTCTCCTTGCTCCAAGAAGGTGTTCAGGATTCTGGTTACTCTGAGCATAAGGCTTGGTGTAGTGAAGAGTGAGGAAGTGGCTGATTGGCATGAGGTTAAATAGATTATAAGCTGGTGGGGTTAAGAAGCTCCCTGGCAAAGGAGTCTGTGGGTATAAACGCCTGCTTGATTACATGGCTCAGAGGTTAGGACCAGAGTATCCCTGGATTGGGTTTGGATAGGATTGGTTAAGATTCAGCAGTGTCAAGCATGGGAGTCATCGTCACTACTAGGACACTAGAGACCTAGCCCTCTGTTCCCAGAGCCCAGTTTTTTAAATACCTAAAGGTGAGTTGTCTATATAATGTTTATATAGCAATGCCCCTCTTTTTAATGGAATGACTCTAAATTTTCTAGGTCACCCTATGTTATGGGTGGTTCTTCAAGATCTTAAAAGAATTCTGTGTTCTATAGAGATGGGCTGCTTGAGGCCCTGATGATATACTCAACTGGGCTGTAAACTCTGAACTTGGAAATACTATACTTAAGCTTCTCTATTGCACTCCTCATGTTCTGTCTTTTCTGCTATTATTATTTATATATTATATTCCCTCTCAATCCCTCTTCTATTACCTATAATAAGCTCCTTAAGGGCAGACAATATGGTATTTAGTTCTATAGCAACCAGCTACAGTGAGTGCTCAAAAATATTTTTTAAACTTAAGATATGGAAGTTCTAAAAATACCAAGGAGAATATTGGACTGTAGAAAAATTGGTGCATCCACAGAAGGTAGGCCAGTTAGAAGTTTTTATCAAGAGAAGACCAGGAAGGATAGTCAGTTAGCTAAGTGGGCAGGAAAAAGCTTTAACAGCTATGTTACAGATGATTTCATATTGCCCAGTAATTCTCCTGCATGAGCATGGTTAGCTTCACCTCCATTTTTCCAAACCTTCAGTAGTGTTCTTAAGTTCCCTTCTCCATTCTTGTCCCCTTATTTTGGACAACATTGCCTGCTTCTTCACAAAGAAAATGAAGGCTCTCAGAAGGAAGCTCCCTCAAACCCCCCTTCTATCTGACACCTACATACTTTCTTACCTACAGTTATAGTCATTCTTCCTCCTTCCCTCTCAAACTTTTCTCCCTTATTTCAGCAATTCCTCTTACACCTTGATGCCTTTGCACACACAACTCGCTCTGAAACTAGAGTTCCTTGCCCACTGTGTTTGCTCATTTAGCTCTTACTCAATCACCAAGTGTAGAGAATTTGGGGTAGAATTTGTGACTCTTAATCTTTCTTGTAGATCACCAGCACTTTAATAATTTAAGATAAAGACTTTCCCCAATAAAAATGTACATATACAAAAATTTGCATGTAAGTTTAGGAGATTCATGGTTCCTTTCCCTTCCTGTGTAGATAGGTATTAATAACAATGACAACTACCAAGATTTATTGAGTCCTTACTATGTGGCAGCCATTACTCTTCTGTTTCCTTTCGCTTGGATTCCATATTTAGTAAATCACTTTAGATTCAAATTTGTGTTCCTACAGAGGTCTGCCTATAGGGAGAGAATGCTGGTCACAAGAACCTCAAATGTAGTAACATTTTTTTCATGATCAGTAAACTGGTCCTCTGATCTTTCATTGAGTCTCATGAGCTCAATTAATGTGAATCTGCCCTGAGAGATGGATTGGTTCTCAGCAGGCTGACAAATCAAATCTCTGCCTGCAAGTCTGAGGGCCCTGAACTCTGGTCAATTCACCAGGGCAATGGATACATCCCTGCAAAGCCTCTCAAATGACAGCATGCCAACCCAGCATATACAGCCCTGACGTACTTACTGTGTGGTACATGAGCTTTGGAGTTATACCTGAGTTCAAATTTTAGCTTATCAGCCAGACATGTGACCTCAGGAGAATTGTTTAACCATGCTAAGTTTCTGCTTCTTCATTTTAAATGGGGGTAATAACTGTATCTAACTGGTAAGGTAGTTGTGAGAATAAAATAAAATAATTTATGTGAGGCATTAGCCTAATGACTATAATTATTATTATCTGCTTTCATAATCCTGACTCAAACACTTACTATCTGTTACCTTGGGCTAGTTATTCACCTTCATGAATCTCAGTTTCTTTAACTGTAAAACAGAAGCAAAAAGACCTTATCTCTTAGGGCTGTCATGAGGATTCAAGACATATTTAGTATAACTTGTTGGGAGCTCTACTATGTCCAAAAACTATGCCAGATCATCGATACATATTAGCTTTACACTTACAGCTCTCTTGTCATATAAGAGATAACTGGTAACTATTATTTAACTAAATGATCAGATAAAACAGTCTTTCAGTGAAATGTAGACCAAGAAATTTTTCTTCAAGTTTCTTTGACCTGTCTTTGAACCAAGTCTTGAGGTAAAGTACAAGAAGGTATAATAGCATCCCACATTTCTTTTAGAGGGCTTTAATTTATTTCTATTTCTGACCAAGTAAAAACAGTTTCAGAAAACCACCCACATCCCTTCTTTAGCCTATTCTCTTATTTCCTCTTCTTTTATATTTTTTTCTTCTCTTCTTTCCTCCTTTTCTTAGGGGCTAGGGGAATATGATGAGAAAGAAAAAGAGATGGGAATTTCCATGAGTAGTATCTGTAATAACAACTACACCAGTAAGTAATGGTCAACCAGTAACAACAACCAACCAAGTACCATAACTGCACAGAGCATTAGAAATAAAGAGGAATCAAGAAAGATTGCTTATTTATCTCCCTCAGGTTGAACAGAACATGGCCTATTATATTGTTGAGGTAAAACCCAGAATAGCCTGACTGCCCAACTTCAAGTTAGGGTAATGGGGTCAGAAGCATAGGATATGGTGATGGTAGGGCAGGTGATCTCTTTCTGGGAGTGGGATGAGGAAGGTAGCACAGTGAGGATAAAAGAGCATCGGTTTTGAAGTAAAAGATACCTAGGTTCAAATTCTGGCTCTATTTTTTTAATTGTGTGATTGAGCAAAAGTATTAAGTACTCTGAGCCTCTGTTTTCTCCTTTATTAATTAGGAATGATAATAGCATCTACCTCAAACATTGGCTGGAATATGGACCTTGAGGGGCTTGGGCAAGCGCTAGTTTGAAGGACAACAGCTATTCCTGGTACTTTTGACTTGCTAGGATTTTTGAGAATGGGTCCACTGAGGAGAGAAAGACTGAGTGAGCATGCCCAAGAATGAGGACGATGCTTTGAGATTAGGGAAAGATAGGGAGAGAAGAATACTGCCAAAAGAGAAAAACTGGAGGGAAAGAGGAAGTTTCAAAAAAGGAGCATATTTAACAAGTTTTGTTATGTAATCCCCTCTCCCAAACTATGCAGAAAAAAATATACTTTTCTCCACATTTTGAAGATGGAATTCTAGGGTTTTTTTGGGAGTATGAAGTAACATACTGAGATTGGATTCACAGAAAGAACGTGGAGGCCCAAGGAAACTGAATTATGTTGAGGTGACACAGAATTACATATGATGCATGAAAGCTCCTGGGACATGGTAAGCAATCAATAAATATTAAGTTCTCTTAATTTTGATGGGGAAGAAATTAAGTTCAAATAGTTTAAATGACTTGTACAAGGTCATCATGCTAATGACCCTAGTTCAATGTTTTTTCTCTAACTATATTGCCTCTTCAATTTACATGAATGATGTTGAATCAGTAGGTGATATCCTTAGAGAATAAAATGACTGCAGATAGACTGCAAATGTTTTAAGATGACTTTTTGTTTTACCAAAACAGATACACAAATGAAGTAGGCAGCATCATGATCTTATATGTTGCTCATCTTATTATTTGCCCTAGTGTACAGCTTTAGAGACTGATACTTCGACTTTTCATTTCCAGTCCTTCATCAACTGGATCATTCTAGTTCTAAACTCTGTATGTGTAAGCCTCATCTAGGAGCTACAGCTCTGCTGTATCATATGGCCTCTATAATTTTGTTCCTTTTTAATACAATGTGCCATTAAGTATAACACATAGGATACAAGCCTCAATTATTGTCAGCTTACTTGGGGACTCATACCAATTAGTGATATTTTTCTGACAGGCCCCAGGTAAGCTGCAGCTTGGAGTTCCTCAACACTGAGAAACAAAGACATTTTCTTTATGGGACATTTTCTAATAGCATTTGAAATCCTTCAGTTTACAAACTGTCCTGTTTTTATTTTTATTTTTTTCATTTAGTGGTGGAATATAGTGTTTTATACAAAGACATGCATTTAATTTGTAAAGTATTTGTATAATTTCAAATACTTTAGACTGTACTAATTATAGTGAAACTTGTTTCCTTACAACTTGGTTAGGTGGAGATGATGTTTCAAAGCAAATTCACCCAGCAAAAATACTAGCCTTTGTTACTCAGCTTACTTCATTATAAATCTCCTCACCTCTCCAACTCCTTCAATTATTTCCTTCTGTCACTTCTCCATTCTCCGTTCATTGTCTTGCTGGAGTCAATTCAAAATGGTTTTACTTTTTTTGAAATTTTCTCCAAATACATTAAAAAAAAAACCTATCTGACCTAATTTCCACTGATTTCCTTTACCTTCTAACTTTAGATAGTGTTGGCCTCTTCAGTGTTCCCTCCCCACACCTGAAGAAAGAACATTGCTCTTTAACTTGTACTGTTTTATTTGAATGCAACCCACTTCCTCCCTCTGAACCAATGAGTCATTTTCTCTTTTTAAAGCAAGCTTTAAAAATCTTCCATTTCTCTTCAGTTTCAAATTATTCTTTTTGTGAAATACTTCATGTCTTATGTATGAAAGATACTCTATGAAACAGAGAAGATAGTGGGGTTCCTGGGTGGCCGAGTGGCTAGGTTTCGGTGTTCTCACCCATGGCCTGGGCTCGCTTCCCAGTCAGGGAACCACCCAACAAAAAATAAATAAATAAATAAATAAAACAGAGAAGATTGCCTAACCACTCAGAGACCACAGACAACTGGGTGCCCTACCAAGACTTTACTATTTTGAGTTAAGTGGTCATCATTTATTTTTCTTTTTTATGGAGGCAAAGCACATAGTCTCTTTTATTCATTACTGAATTCCTAGCATTTTGATACATAGTAGATTATGAATAAATATTTATTGAGTGAATTAAATGATGAATTTCCCCTTCTTCAATCTTTTTTTTTGGGTGGGGCATAATTTCCAGGCTGGGAATTGAGCTCAGGCCACTGCGTTGAGAGTGCCGAAGCCCAGTCACTACACCACCAGGGAACCTCCCCACTTCCTCTATCTTTTTAACTTGTTTAATATCATTTGTGTATTTAATATTTTCACATTGAAATCTCCCAGGATTAAGTAGAAAATAGTCATAAAAGGGTATTGAAAAGTGAGAGATATATCAAACTACAGAAGATGCAGCAATACTCTTAGGGTTAATTTAGAAAATACCTAAGGAGAGACACATTCGTTTCAGTACAGAATTTTACACTAGTCTATCAAATATCTTCTAATATTAGCCTGACCAGATGTACCATTTGAAATGGGACAAAAGACACTGGTACTGTCCCATTTCAAATGATACATATGGTCAGCCTAGTCTCACTGGGCTAAATTCAAGGTGTCAATAGGTTGACCAGACATACCGTTAGAAATGGGACAGTACCATTGTTTTCTGTTCAAATGGTATGTCTGGTCAGCCTACTAACATGTATATCAATACCCATGACTTAATTTATTTTATAATTGGAATCGCTTCTTGGCCTTTTGGCTATGATCAAGTGTATAACTGGAAGTTTGGCGATGAATGTACAGCAGGGTGACTATACTTAATAATTTAAAAATTATGTATATGTCAATGACTCCTTTATGTGCTGCTATGTGATGTATTGACTCAGTTTTAAAGTAATACCATTTTGTATTGTAACCACCAGAGTAATAATTGAGGTAAGCAAGCATAATCAATGGATGTTAAAACCAATGAGTGAAAGTTTATCATAGAACAAGGTATTTACGTCAGTCTCAAAGGATCACTCTACAAATTACTTATTGATTACGAAGAGGAAAAAGTCTTTTGCGATACAGAAATCTTGTGAACACCATCTTTCTCACATGATCAAACTTAATAGCATTAATAATGGGACAAACTGCCCTATAGTTTTCCTGTCAAAAGTGTTTAATGTTTTAAATAATGAGAAAAAAATCAACTCCAAATTGAGGGAAATTCTGAAAAACAGTTGGCCTGTTCTTCAAAAATGTCAGTGTCATAAAAGTCTAACCAGGTCTGAGGAGGTGTTCTAATTAAAGGAGACTAAAGAGATATAATAACTACAACTACATATAATGCATGATCCTCCATTGATCCTAAATCTTATACAAAACAAAAATGTCATCAGTTATAAAAATTATTGGGACACATGGAGACACTTGAATACAACTGATTATTAGATAATACTAGTATGTCAATATTAAATTTCCTGAGTGTGATAATTATACTGTGGTTATTAGAATAATTTGTGGTTATTGTTCTTAGAAGAGATATGCTGAAGTAGTAAGAGGTGAAGTGTCAGGGTGTCTGCAAATAATTCTCAATGGTTCAGGGAAAATAACTCTCAAATTGTTCACCGAAATACACACACATATATGTGTGTATATGTCTGGAGAAATTTTACATACATGTGCACGCACACAAGAAAAAATGTGGCAAAATTTAACAATTTATGAACATAGGTGAGTAATATATGTGTATTCATTATACTAGTCTTGCAACTTTTCTCTGGTTAAAAAAATTCCTAAATGGAAAGTTGTTGAAGTGATCTTTTAAAAAGTAATACTATAGTGGATTCAAAATTATTTTGGTAGCTTATTCAGATATATAATTCTCAGAGTTTTTGATGGTAGAAACTTTCTTTTTATTTTTATTGTTAAACTTATTGGGGTGACATTAGTTAGCAAAAATTACATAGCCCAGGTGTACAATTCTACAGTGCATTGTATATGTGTTGCATTCTGTGTTCACCACCCAGAGTCAGTTCTCTTTTCATCACTATGTACTTGACTTACCCTCCCTTCTCTCCCAAACTTTCTTCAAATTTTGTTTTCACTACCCTCTTTTAGTGCTCCCTGACTTTCCATTCAGTGCCATCTTTCAAACAGAGCCACCAATAGGTGTGTTATGTGCACATATACTTCAACAAATTCTGCATATGCGTAGTATGGACTAAAATTATTTCTTTAAACAGAAGACTTCCCTCATAGGACCTCTTATAAATATATCTCATATACTGGGGGTGCCAGAAAAAAAGTATACACATTTTAGGAGATGTTATCTATGTAGTACTTTTCGAAGTTGAAGTGAATTACAGTAGCAATGTGTAGTATGATGTTCACTCAAAAGATGGTGTTAATCAAATGAATGCTAGAGTCACTATGCAACAGGCAGGATAGTCCAAGAAAATGGACAGCACAGCTGTCATTCAAGGAGCACAAGACTATTTTGAAGTGGTATTTTAAATTTGAGAATGTTGTTTGAGTTTCCCCCATGTTCTCCTGACTTAACACACCTTGACTTCTACCCATGGGGGACCTTAAAGGATGTGATGTACCATAGAAAACCAGCTATACTGGTGGTACTTCAGGAAGAAATTGAAATAGCATGTGCAGCAATACAATTGGACACTTTGGTCAATGTTGCTGAAGCAGTAGTTCGCCATAATCAGAAGTGTCTGGATGCTGATGATAACCACACTTTGAGCACCTCTTGTAATTGCAGAAGTCAAATGTTTATGTTATTACAATTTTAATACAGTTTTTTCCTTTCTTAAAATATGTATACATTTATTTGGCTCCCTCTGCATATTCTGTAAAGAGCCTGCTTTTTTTTTTTTTTTTTTTTTTTTTTTTTTTTTTTTTTTTTTTTTTTTTTTTTTTTTTTTTTTTTTTTTTTTTTTTTTTTTTTTTTTTTTTTTTTTTTTTTTTTTTTTTTTTTTTTTTTTTTTTTTTTTTTTTTTTTTTTTTTTTTTTTTTTTTTTTTTAAGGCTAACTGTTTATCAATGCAATAGAAGCTATTTGTGTGTTTGGAATGTAAGTTTTTATTTCCCTGGGATTTTTTTCTTATTGTCTTCCAATATCCTTTGAGTCCTAGACAAAAGAGAGAGTTGCCCAAAGTATCTCTGAAAATAGTTAAATATATATCTATAGTACATTCTCTAAAGTAAAGTAAAATAAAATGCATGTCTGTAGTCTCATATTGCTTTATTTTATAAAGAACTAGAGAAAAATAGATTCTGAATAACAAATAAGTGATATTTGCAATTAGGAAGTGATGTGCATTTTGCAATGAAGTGATTTGTGATAAATTTGTGCCCATATCAAGACTGATTATATTGGAATTATTTTCTATTCTAACTCTAATCCTTTTGATATTAACCTTTATGAAATACAAAAGTAGAATATTGGGGCTTACGTCATAGTTGCTCCTGGATCGGCAGTCATTTGGTTGGTCACAAACACAGCCACATTATATTCTGCATTAAGAAATAAAATTAAGAAACTAACACAAAGGCAATGTAAATATAAGAAGTTCACTGTTTAGATATCAGAGTTTAGGTACATTGTGCCATGAATTTATTTTATAAATAAGATTATATTCCTACTTTTTCTTTGATAACATAAATTTATTTAAAGTTATTGTTATTATTACTTATATACCTTATTGTATTAGGATCAATATTTTTAATTTTAAAAAAAGATTGGTATTCCCATGAAGGTAATTTTATTTTTGAAAAATGTATTGTCTCCCGACATTCTCAACTTCTTTGCAAAGTCTACTCAGCAAACAGTTACATGTGCTATTCTTTTTTTTTTTTTTTTTTTTTTGGTAGTTCCCTGGCTGGGAATCGAACCCAGGCCGCGTCATTAAGAGCGCTGAAACCTAGCCACTACACCACCAGGAAACCCCTACATGTGCTATTCTGATAGTGCTGTTTTATTTTTAAAAATCTACCTTCAGAGATTTTTTGGAGTCGTGACAACATCTGGGCCAACTTTTGCTGTCGTTCAGCCAACTCCCCACGACCACTGAAGTCCACTCGAAAAAGTGCCATTATAGAATCAATGATCTACACAGAGGTAATATAAAAATAAAAATGCATTTGGAAAGGAATAAGTTAATTTAAATTGGAATCAATAGAAGAAAAATAATATGTTAAATAGCTCTGAGAGTGAGCAATATTTAAAGGCTTGTACCAACAGCTTGAAGATCCCAGCTTCCTCATGGAACTTTGCTGCTACATAGTCAAGTAGCTCCATCTGATGTTCACCTGGTGGGAAATGCAGTGAGAAAATGTTATAAAAGCTGGAAGAAGCAGAGGTTAAGATCATTTATTTCCTAGGGAGTCAATCAAAAGAGAATCCTTGAAGGATTTTCTTAAATTATTTATAATTTTATTAAATATCATTTCATATTTTGCCTTAGCCTACATGCCAAATGCTACATCATCCATAAAGAATGTTACTCTCCATTTCTAAGACAAAGAATAAGAAAGAATTTGAGGGCATTTTAATATCTAAGAACTTACCAGATGATAAAATTTGGGGACTAACTAAATTAATTTGGAGAAAAGTAAAATATAAAGAACAAAGAACAGTGTCGGGAGTTCCCTGGTAGTGTAGTGGCTAGGCTTCGGCGCTGTCAACGCTGTGGCCTGGGTTCCATTCCCAACCAGGGAACTACCCACATAAAAAAAAAAGAAAAGAAAAGAAAAGAACATTGTCAAAATGTTGTTAACTATCTCTCAAATACAGTAAGTCAGTACTGTGAACCTTAAAACAGTCCAAGCATCCAACCGCATGCTACTCTTACTAGTATATGCACGTGCATAAAGGACATTATCCAGTACTGCATCATGGTCGACATTGAAGCGATCAGCAATATCCCGGAGGCGATCTGGACGGCTGAAGTGTACCAAGATTAAGGAGCCAATAAATCAATTCCAAAAAAGTTTAAGTTCAGACAACAACTACAGAAAATAATACCATAAGTAAATTAACAAAGAGACAAAACAATGTACCTGCAAAAGTTTTCTGAAGGATGCTAATAATCACTTCAAATCTATACCAGATTTTATTTTCTGTAAGTGCCTCAAATAATGAATGCTTTAGGCAGTGGTAATAGTGATAGGGACAATGAGGCAGTAATGCAATGTAACTGTTAAATGATCTAATCTTTACAGTAATCTTAGAAGCTAGTTGTTACAGCCTACATTACATTTTATAGATGAGGACACTGGCAAACAGATTAGGCAAATGACTCAGGATTATGCAGCAAATCAATTATAAGAGAATAACTAGAAACTAAGATTTGTGAATCTCTTTTGTTCTCATTATAGAAAAATAAATCTATTCTTAGAAGATATCACTAAATTATAATTCAAGTCATATCAAATTGCATTAATTCACTCTCTTCATACTCACTTGTTCAATATGAAATAGTTAATATTAATACTATTAATCATATGTGATAAACTTGACTACATGAACCAAAGGGTCAGAAAAGTAACTTTAAGGGTCAGAAGGGAATTATCAATCTATATTTTTTGGTTTATTTAGGATTTAAAATCTACCTTCTTCTAAAGGAGATGTGTTAACTTTCTGAAATTAGTAAATTCATAGGGAGGCTAATTCAGCATACCCACAAAGGTTTTCTGGAAAATGTTAACAGTCACTTATATCTATCTAAACTACAAAGAAATAAAAACATCTTTTGGTCTTTAGTGATCCTAACAATATGTCTATAGTATATTCTGTAACATGAAGTAAAATAAAATGCATGTCTGTGGTCTCATTTTATTTTGTGTTTGTGCATTACTGATCACACAGTAAGTAACTGTAAAGCAAGAACCATTTATAATCTTATTTGTGACACTTGCAACTAATTCAGTAAATGTTAAATTGAAGTGTCTTTAGGATTTCCAGGCATCTATATCCTAATGCACTATATATGTTCTTTTCTTCAGAGCTTCATTCACAGCCACTAAAAGCTTCCCTTGCTACTGAGTATACCCAGTAGATGTTTTTGGTGGACAAGTCAAAGAAGACAACGAATTAGAAGAGACAGTAAAAATATTTTTTACCAGGTCAGTTTTTATAAAACTTGGTTACTATGTGGCCAGAAGTTTAAAAGTTGGGCTAATGCTGAAGGGAAGTTCAAATCAATTTATAAATATTTATTAACTGAATAACATATGGAATCAATTACCATACCACATTAACCAATTACCAATAAAAGGCATTGTGGAGGATATAAGGAGTCATAAGACAATCCATGCCATAGGTAAGCATAAAACACAATTAAGTAAGCAAAATATATAAAAAGAAAAATTTAAGAGATAGCAGTATATGTGTAACACACTGAAAGAATGGGAACATGCTAGTGGGACCCTCCCTTCTCCCTCTTGGGTATGAACTAGCTAACTGCTCCTCTCCACATTCTTGATAAAATCCAAATTACCCAAGCAGTGGCTGATAACCTGTAAGAACAATTCCTCCCTAAGAACCATCTTCCAACAGCTAGCTATTTCTGAAACCAGCTCAATTCTGGCTGAACTCTTGCTATCCCTATACAACATTTCACCCTCTTTCCCCAAGTTAGAAGTTTCCTTCAGAATCTTCTCATGCCTAGTATGTTCAAATAAGGTCTGTTCTATGGCTGTTTTTCTTCTACTAGAGTATTTTGGATAGTAAGTTCTATAACAGATCAAGGAAGAAAAGGTTTTCTAAGGTGAGCAATTAGAGGATTTGTATGATTCAGAAAGACTGCAAGAGGGGCTTCCCTGGTGGCCTAGTGGCTAGGATTCGGTGCTCTCACCACCACGGGCCGGGCTCCATTCCTGGTCAGGGAACCTCACCAAAAAAAAAAAAAAAAAAAAGAAAGCAAGAATATGATTTAGGATTAGAGGGAGCAAATACACAATAGGAGAGAAATATGCCATGCAAATTTGTCCATGATTGGCCAAATTAACATTCAAGAGTGAGAGCAAAATGAAGGCATTTTCAGACATGCCAGGCTCAAAGTTTACCACATGGATTACTTTTCTGAAAAAAATGAGTTGAGTTGGTATTCCACCAAAACAAAAATACAGGAAAGAACTGGGATTCAAGAAGCCATAACGAATAAAGAAAACAAGAATCTTTATAGTTAAGTCTAAATAATTACTGATGTACAATGTTTTCAAATTTTAATAGTAAAGCATGTTTTAGAGGCAGTAAGAATGGACCAGAAGGTTGATCCTTTTGCCTCTAATTGTGGCAATGATGAGTAATGAAACTGAAGAGCTAGGCTGGGGGCTTCATTGTTAATGGCCTCATGAACTTGTGTAGGTCTTCCCTATTGTTAATCGGAACTTCCTCTGAATCGAATACCACCTCAAATTACTGTATTTCTTCTTCTAGCCATTAGTTAATAACACACTGCCTCAATTCCTTACTGTTTATTTGCAACAAGCTTCCATCATCTCACTTACTGCAAATGCCCTCTTGGACTCCTAATTTCAAACCCCAGTGATCTTTCTCATTCTATCTGTCATCTCTCATGTCACGGAACATTGCCGACTGCACTTTTCTTCTTCAAACTCTTCTTTAGCTCACCTTCCAGGACTAGATTTCCTCCTATTTCCTATGTCTCTATGGGTTCCTCTTTTTAGTCCTTTCTAAACACTGGCACCCCTCAAAGTTATGTTCTCAGTTGTCCTCTCTTCTAAGTTCTCTTACCCCCTTGGCTATTCTATCCCTTTCTCAAGCTGAGCTCAACATTTCCAGCTGCCATGTGGATGTCTTCCTTACCTCATATTCAACACATTAAAATGAAACATCACCTTTTCTCTGAAGCATGATCTTCCTAATTCTGTTATTAGCATCGTTATTCTCCCAGTATCCAGACAAAAAACCTGAGTGGTTTCTTAAACCTCTGTCTACGAAATATAGTCAATATTCTTCCCTGATATTTCTTGTCCTTTTCTTTTTACCCCTACTTCTTCTAACCTAAATCAAATTCTCATTACTTGCCTAGAATATTGCAAAAATATCTCATTTACACCCATCATCTGGTTTTAAAGTCTTTCATGTCTAAGACCCAAATCACCTTAACCAGCCTTGCATTCTAGAATACCTTCCACTTCAGTTAAACTACAATTCTTTCTGTCACCCAAGGTTCTTCCATTTTTCCTTCTGTGCTTTTGTTTGTATGAACCTTTCCCTTTATTCTGCACCATGACTTTGAGTGAATCAATAATCTAACTTTAAGTAAAACCTTTGGAGAAGAGGATTAAAAACGAGTAAGATACAATTTCCTCTCAGGTACTTGTTTTGTCATTTTACACCAAATCCATTCGGAGAAACGAAACCTTTTTAAATAACAAGTGATTTGCGAACTCATTGTTTTCTCCTTGGCTTTTCTCATTATTGCTGGCTTATGCGATGATTATAAAAATGATATATTTCAAACAAACTCTCTTATAGTAATATTACTATATCACACTACTGTGTTAGCAACTTGTTTAAATAAAAAGGTTACAAAGTATTTTCTGTATCGATGAAGATAATCTTTCCTCCCGAGTAGCCACCTGCTCCTGGAAGTTGAGCTGTCACTAGGAAGTAATTAAAAGTTAATTAATATTAATAGGAGTGAATAAACTTTGTACAAATGAATGTACAAATTAACATGGGATTTATGCTGGTTGCAACACTTTAGTCAATTTAGCAAAGAATCATGATCCTTTAGTTTCTAAACATCATATTTTTGTATTACTAACAAATGGCAAAATTATAAGTACTCTGACAGCATAGTATTAATAGTAATTCAACAAAGAATGTCAATATCTCTCACAATGGGAGCTATTCATGAAAGCTAGCTCTCCTAAAGAACAGGTAGAATTTAAATATTACTTTCTTTCTGTAAGAAATTATCACAAATATAATTTATGCTTATAACTCATTTAAATAAAATTTGGTGAATGAATGTCAAATTTTAAAATGCACTTTCTTCATATGCAGTAATAGTTCACACTAAGGAATTAAGTTTTTATTAGGTATGTGCCTATTTCATTTCTTTTTCAAATTTGGCACTATCATTATTCCTGTTTTATTGATGGGAAAAACTAGAAAGGTAAAGAGCAACTTGCCTATGTCACACAGATATTAATGACAGAACCAAAACTGGAGCCAGGTATTTAGAT
This sequence comes from Lyroderma lyra, assembly GCA_004026885.1. Taxonomy (NCBI): domain Eukaryota; kingdom Metazoa; phylum Chordata; class Mammalia; order Chiroptera; family Megadermatidae; genus Lyroderma; species Lyroderma lyra. The sequence continues at coordinate 85,979 of PVJL010005633.1, forward strand.
TCCAGAATCCCTTTAACCACTTTGCCAAGCTCCTACTTAGATCAAAGAAATTCAGAGTAAACTTTTTGCACAAAAAAAGGTTTTTTCCCCTTTTTTTTTTTTTTTTTTTTTTTTTTTTGGTGGTTCCCTGGCTGGGAATCCCTTACTTTGTTTTAGAAAACTTTGTTTTTAAGTTTTCCTTAGGGCAAAACTTACTCCATGGAAAGTAAAGAATACTAGGCCTCGGTAGGTTTTGTGACATTCTCACTGATAGGACATAGAAAAGATATAATGGGAAAAACTGGGACAGTGAATGAATGCCTCACCCCACTTACACACCAATATACCCATTTACCTCATTGCTCTTACCACTCAGGTGTTCAGAGTGCAGCGTATCACCTGAAGCATCATACATTCAAAGACCAGCTCTGATATCTGTGTAACTACGGGCAGTTTACTTAACCTGAGATTTAGTTTCCTTGTAAATTTGTTCAAATTTCATGGAATTATATAAATAACAGGCACAAGGTAAATTAGTAAGTGATAGCTATGATTATTATTGTTGTTATGTATCCTTACCACAGAGGGTGTGAGAGAGCTGGGTTTTTCCAGTACGAAATTCTGTGAAATGTAGAAAAAAAACACCCACATAGTTAATCTTTAGATATTTTCATGAAGACTAAAATATGTCATCAGAATATGGTTTTCTTTTTCAACCATAAAGCTTATAAATAAAGTACTACCGCATCATGAATGGATTCTGCATATATGAGTATCAGCAGTAAAAATAACTTTCTAAACGTATTTTTTCACAGAACTGTGCTTTAGATAAAAATTAAGTTAAACCAAATTTTCCTTAGGAATAGTCATATAAATGAGAGTTTAAGAGCCTACCATAAGAAGGAAAGCCTGGGTTCTCCTACTGAACTGACCTCATTGGGGAGATGTCATAGTCTCTAACTGATAATATGCCCTCGTTAGCAACAAAAGCAAACTCTCTCTGGGGAAAAACTTGCCCACTCACCAGTTTAAGCCCACTAAACTCCCACAGATTAAAATCAAGCAATAATTTCACAAATATCAATAAATATACAAGATGATAAGCCACTAAGATTGAAAGTCAACAAAAATAATGAAGACTAGATTTATTTCTCCAAATCAACAAAAACATCAACAACAAAACAACAGATTTAGTTTCTTGAAGACTGCAAACACTGAAATTGTCAGGCACAGAATATAATATAGTTATGTATGAATTGTTCTGAAGAGAAATAAAGGATATAAACAGGGAAGAAAAATCTACTCTTTGTTCATGGAACATGCATTTCCTAGAAATAAGATGTCTCATTCAACCACCTTTTGAAAGAATGAGAGAAAAAATTCTGTTCTCTTCCATAGGCGTCAGAGATAAAAAGACAAAAAATGCCAATAAGACCCCTATTTTAATGCTGGAATATATTTAATCCTGTATGATAATTGATATTTCATTGTAAATCCCAAAATATTAACAGAGACAATTAACTATTGGTTATTTATTTAATTATGGATGTATGTATTTGTATGCATATGTCTATACATAAATAATTTTTTTCTTATAACAAAATATGAAGGTTCTAGCTACCTCCAAAAGCTTCTGTGATTGCCATGCTTTCAATTCCACCTCCTAGCAACTTACTGGAAATAGAAAGTAAGCATTAGTAACAGAAACAGAAATAGAGATATCAAGAAAAGAGAAAGTATTAATGTCATTAATATAATTTCTTTCTTTATCTATCTATCTATCTGTCTGTATCTATCTATCCATCCATCCAATATTAACAGGAATTCTTGGCTGAACAAATGGTGCTCCACCTGTTTAGATGACAGGTTTTACTGTGTATGAGCCAGTGGATTAACAAAACAACTTGTAAGCCCTGCTGTGCTTACTTCTGGGTACCAGTAGGATATGGACAGTATAGGCCTTATGTCTCAGTTCTATTCTTTTTATCTGAATTGGAATTTGAATAAATGGTCTTATTGTTAACTGGGTTTTCATTTTGTGCTGTTTTAAAAAGTCAACTGAATAATCCATTTTAAAAAAGTATAATGAGGAATGTAAAAAATAGATATGAGAAAAGAAATGAAAAGTCAAACTAATTTTTAAAATGGCTTGTAGATTAATACAGGCTGATTCAAAAACTATTATTTTGGGTCTGAATTTCTTCTAAGAAATTTAATCCTATTTCTACAAGGAGTGTAGCATTTATTTGTTTCAGTTGCCTTTTGGGAAAAAAAGAAACTACTTCAAAAGAAGAGGCTATTACTACACTTATAGCAGAAACAACAACCAGATTGACGAAAAGAAATACAGTATTTCAAAGATTGTGCTTAGTGGTTACAAAATATATGAGATGCACACTCAAATTCCTGGCTCCCAGTGGTGATATGGAAAACCATCTTCCTCTTCTCACTATACTCAAATGCAGTCAGGAATCCTGGTTCCTACAGAAAGACAAAAGGAAAGGTTCAATAGGGTATAAGATGATGATTTTAATTTCAAATGTTGCCAAAAACTATATACTTGATTATCAGGGTCATCATTTGATATAAACTACAATTCATTTGTCTTTAAAGGCACCACAACATCATGGTTAAGAACACAGTGGCCCCCAAAAGCTCTATGCAAAAGCTTGGGTTAAAGGCATATGTTTTTGCTTGGAGCCTCTCAGCTGCATGGGCTGCTCATAGTATATGGGTCCAGCTACAAGGTATGGGTTTGACTCAACTTTAGCTCAGCTGTCTTAGTGCACATATTCTTGGTTATATGTATCTCTTACTTGTTTGTTTGTTTCTTTCAATTACAACTGACATTCAATATTATTTATATTAGTTTCAGGTGTATGGCATAGTGATTAGGTTCATATATACCCTAACTGCACACACGCAGACCCAATGTTAGCCTTTTTTTAACCAATGCTCTCTGATCAATTGTCATAGATACCAGGAGAGAGCAACTTCTTTTTTGCTAACCACTTTGTAATGGCCATAAATGTAATATTTGAGGAGACAAAATGATAATAAGGAAGAAGAAGGTAAATTACAAAAATGAAAAGGGGAAGGAAAGGCAAAGAAAAAGTAATATGAGGGAGACAAAAAGAAAAGTTTTGGTAAAAATAATTATCTTAAGAGTGTTCCAGGTCTTTTAAGCCCTGCCTCAATCTTTCAGAAATTAATTGCTGTTGTTTTGAAACTGAAGTGATAAAAAGTTAATATGGGGATAATAATATATGGTGATCTATTGGAACCCAGAGTTCCCATAATAGTTTCTAGTATTCATAATGAGAAAGGCTAGAGACTCACAGGGCCCTTCGAAGTTAAAACAACAAAGAATGGATTTTGCTTACAATAAGTTTGTTGGCTGCCTCTTTAATCTTGTCCACTTTTGCTTCTGAAAGCCCTTTGACATTGCACAGGGCTCTTCTTGTTGTCATTTGTATCCCTTTGATGGTACAGATTCCTACTGACTTCAATTTCTTAATGTCAGCCACATTCTGTAAATAAAAGATTGGAGCAGATTGTTCAAATACAAGCCTGAAAAACTCCATACTATGTCATGTGCTTTTGTGTCCATATCCTTCCACCATGATGCCAATTTTATACAAGCAGCCAGGTGGAACCCACCCACCATGTAGCCAAATGTTCTGGAAATATCTGAGTAGAACATACCCAGCACACTGCCAAATGTTCTGGCTGTGCCCTGATTTCCCAAGAATGTTAGTGAGACCACAGCAATGTAACAAGAAATTCAAAAGAAAAGTCTGTTGGTAGAAAAGCTAGCGGATTTATCACACATTCACCCCCTCAGTTCAGCTCTTTCTTTCTATAGAACTTCATTATCAGTATGTTCTTTAAAAAATTTTAAAGATTTTTCTTCCTTTTACTCTTGGAGAATCAAATAACTACACCACCAAAGGACCAGAATTTTCTCTTACTCTTACTTTCTAAATCCAACAGGAAGACATTAAATATGAAGCTTCAAAACTTCAGAGAAGTTTTACTATCAACTGATAGCTGTTGAAATTCATCTAGTTTGTTATTCAAAGTCTGGATTTTTGTAAACATCATTTACTCTGATCACTCTAAAAATTTTGACACAACTGAATTTTCTGTTGATGAAGACAGTTGATGTAAATAGCTCTGAATACCTCCAGTTGAACCATTTTGCCCCCTGGGTCACTTGACAACGTCTGGAGAAATTTTTGGTTGTCACAACTAGAGAGGTGCTAGCAGGGATGCTGATAAATACTGTACAATGCAACAACAAAGAATTGCACAATCCCAAATGTTAATAGGGTCAAGGCCAAGAAAACCCCGAATTGGACAATTTCACACACCGCTGAAAAAATACTTACAATTCCATGTTTTTGTAACAGGTCAATGTCTTGAAACAAAGATTCCTAAAGGAGATGGAACAAAAAAACAATGGAGTTTTGATTCTTCATATTCAACTGTTACACATCTTCTAAAGAGTTAATTCATTATTATGGTCATTCCAAATGCCTCAAATTCCACTTCTCTAGACAGAAAGAGGTAGGATCATTAATGCTTTTACAAATACACTGTTACATACTTAGAAGAGCCAACATTGAAAAGGCTGGGAAGTTCAATACTTTTGTCACAGCCTCTTCAAATCTTTAATACATTATAACCCAAAGGAGTAGAACAACATTTAACCTATTTTTGAATATGTTTTTGCAACCTTTTTCCCCACCTGACCTTCTATTTGGTACCAGTAATGCATAGGTACCAATATGGCAATACCAGTGTTAAGTTACTAAAATTCTTTCATGTGAGTTACTAAGTAGCTAATCTTAGCATCCCTTGCCAAACAAATTGTTACATATTTGTAATATTGCTTCTCTCTAGAAGTGTTTTATTTCTACTCTCAGTTTCTAAAAATAGTAGCTAACAGAGACGGAACTTGGTTTTTGTGGAATGACTGAATGTCTACATATCTTTCAATGTTCCTGCAATACCTCTTCATCTTGGAATGCCGGTTCTTCCTGCACAACTTGATCTTCCTTCATACTGAAAGGTGAGCAGCAGAAAAATAACCAGTTCTGGGAAAGGTGAGCAGCAGAAAAATAACCAGTTCTGGGAAAGTAGGAAATATTTTTTAAGAAGTAGTCAGATCATATAGTACAAAAATCCTTTGTCCAGAGACCTCCTGAGTTCATTTCAAAGTCACGAAGGACCAGGACAATTAGAGAAACATTTAGTGTGGAATGCCTGGGCTGGCCTATCTTCTTTCTTCTGAGGACATGGTATTACTTTTCTTGGGAGTGTATGTATGTGGGGATGGGAGACTTAGTCTCTTCTCTCTTTCCTTAAAACTGATCACTTTTTATCATCTTTTAATTTCCTGTAGCACAGTTAATCGTGGCTAATATATTTATTATCTTGTAATGTTATTTAGAATTGCATATTGCTATTTAATGTTTCGTGTTTGTTAACAACACTCTTTAACAACTTGGACCTTATGTCATTCTTCCTGTATCCTCCCTGGCTCCTAAGCTTAAGTCTACTCTCTATGAATAGATTTTTTTTCCATATTTGATTAATGCCTTTCTGCTTGCTAATTGTGAATGGGCTCTCCACTAACACATATATTTTTGCTTCATAAAACAGTAGATGTAGTTTGTATTTGCTACTACTTTTTTTTAAGATTTAAAATTATGGTGGATACCCCAACATAATATTAGGGCCAGCCAATAAGCAGTCTTTAACACTGCAGCAGTTGCTTTAAGATCTCGGGAATCTACAAGACGTGATTGTGTTCATTAGAATAAAATGTGGTCCAAGTGATCCTTTTTCTCGGTCTAGTACATACCCTTACTGAATACCAAAATCAGGGGTTGGGTCCCAGCAAAAGGGGAACAAACTGCTGAAATGGGTCGCTACCACCTACACTCTAAACAGCAAAGTAACCACGCAAACGAGCAAACGGTGTAAACGGGATCTTCTGGATTACTCTCCCTCAGTTAATCATATGATTACCCCAAATTCCACACTGACGGTCCTCATTTTAGAAAAAAAAAATTTCTACGCCCCCTTGATAAAACAAAAGGGATGTTATCTATCTCTCTAGAGTAGCAATTAATGGGGTGAACTGCTGGCGCCAGAAGCTGCGCTCCGTCGTGGGGGAGCGTGGTCCGGGTCACCCTCGACGCCCTCCTCAGCAGGAGGCCTAGTCCGCATGCGCCTCAGCCGCGGGACGGTTTCCTAACGCCTGATTCCCTCAAAAGGAGGCCAAGACCTAGCTCCGCCTTGATTTAAAGTTAGGATGCTGGAAATCCCGCGAGATCACTGAGATGCCCTCCTAGGGGTAAGGGAGGGATACCCGAAGTCACTCACTAGCCCAGGGCCCAGCAACGACCACCAACCATTACCAAAGAAGGGAACCATGGCGTTTCCCCTCAGATTCTTCACACGCTTCCCTTTTTTGCCCTCTCGTACCCAGTCTCCCCGAGGTTTTCAAGGTAAATCTTTTCCGCCCTCCGGCCGGGCTTTCCAGTCCTCGGGGATTCCAACTCAGAACCGCGCGTCTACTACCTCAAAGTTTAGCGCCAACCGGCGCGAGTTTAGGCGCGCGCAGAACGTGCACGCGTCCTGGACCGAGGGGGCGGGCCTACGGTGGGCGGGGCGGAGGCCGAGGGGCGGGGCAGAAGGCAGTGTGGCCCCCGGCGGGGCCCGACGGTAGGGAGAGCTATGCCTTGGGGCGGAAGCAGCCTGCGGGTGGCGCGTTAGGGTGTGGGAGGGGCGTTGAGGTGTGGGAGGGGCGTTGAGGGGGAGACCGCGTGCTGCGGGCGGAGAGGGGCTTTGACGAGAGGGGAGCCTGGGGCGCCCCTGGGGATCAGCGAGACGCTGAGGTCAGGGAGAGGATTCTGAGGAGACGCGTCGAAAGCAGGGGGTTACATGTACTGAGGTGGGCGCTGAGGTGAAGCCAGGCTGCAGTGAGAAAGAAGGCCCTCAGCGGGGGCCTGTTCCGAGATGAGGAGAGGCCGCTGGGAAGGGGACCGGAGCGGGAAGACCTCGAGGCCGGGGGAGGGGCGCCGAGCTGGGGCGGCTGAAGGGCGGCGGGTGGTGTGCAGAAGGCTCATCTCCCCGAGAGCCTCGGGTTTGAGGTCGAGCGTGCGGCTCTCTCCGCGCTCTCCAAGGCCTTCGTCTTGCACTGACAGTTCGTACCTGGCTTCGCTGGTAGCTCAGCCTTCCTAATTTCTCGTTTTTCTCTGTGACTCTACCGCTTGCCTCTCGAGGCTGTGAGCGAGGCGCCCAAGGCCCATTCATTATGGAGAGTAATTTTTCCTCGTCTTAACTTGAAATTTTAAATAGACAACAGAAGCCAAACATATTTCGGTCCAGCTTTTAAATAGCAATTTTTAGGCCAGCCTTCCTGCCGGCAGAGCTGTATCTGGCAGCTTCCTCCCCTTAAATGGAGACTGCTGCGGAGTCATGAAACATTTGAAATAGCATCTGTCGAGGTGGAGGCTGTGATGTATCTTGGATGAATGTTTGTGCAAACAGTGTTTTGGGTTCAAGACCTAGTACAGGGCAACCCTTTTGCTTCAGAGTCTGAGTCATTTTGTTGAAATAAATAGCAGGAAAGGTCCCACAATAGCAGTTGGCATTTGTAGGACATCGTCCCCCAGGGTGGATTGTTTAAAGAGGCAGCCAATAACAGCTGGAGCTCGGAAATGAATGCCCATTTGGGGGACGAACTGGATAGTGTTCATGGGCTTTTATTTTGAGGACTCACCCAAAATAATTATAGCAATTTCTGAGCAACTTGTTAGATCGAGACATCAACTGTACAGAAGAGCTGCAAAGAGCACAGCGAAATGATTTAGGGAAATACAACATATGTAGTTTGGTGTAGTGACAGCTGTGAGGGAGAAATGTTCATAATATTTGAAGGTTGTGTACAGTACACTTAAACTGAAATGAGCTTGGTAATAAATTCACAAAGTGAGGATAAAAATCTTGTTTGAATATGATATTGATGGTTATATACAACCTTTGAAATGTATTGTTTTAAAAAACAAAATCCCAGGGTAGTTAAAAACTAGATCTTTCCATTCAAATCAGAAAAAAAGATACTTCATATCATATAGAAATTCTAAATATGAAGGTGGGGAAATGATGAACTCAGTGAATGGTGGTAGAACAACTAGGTAGCCATCTGGAAGAAAAATAAAATTGCAACTATACTTCACACTTTGTACCAAAGTAAATTCCAAATGGATCAAGAAATTAAGCCTGAACAATAAAATAATAAAAGTACTAGAAGAAAACAAGACAAATTTTTATTATCAAAAAGAAAAAAACCTTGATAAGTACAACAAAATTCAGGAACGATAAACTTTTAAAAACGACTACATTAAAAAAAATTCTGCATAGCAAAATACTACTTTCCTATTCTAGATATAGAGCATGGCAAGCCAGAACTTTTGTGTCAATTAGTAATTGTGTCAAACTTGCACAATTTCTTCAATCCTTCAACAAGTCACAAGTTCTCTACAAAATTTAAAAACTTTGTGTCATTTTTATGATATTCTAAGAAATAAATAAAAACAAAAAAAAACAACAGACAGTGGGATTATAGTAAAGACCTGAGTTTTATACCATTACACTTGACTGCCCCTATGTGGACAACCACTTTATAATCAAATAGAAGCATTTGATTCCATTGTGTACATTGGAGTTTCCTCAAACTGGTGCCTGTGGATATATATTCTTGGAGTTTCAAGAGCTCAAATTTGAGCAATTTTAGTAGAGAACTAAAGAATAAAGGGGCATCACACACAAAAAATAAGTTCACTGGGTACATCTCCCCTTAAACATCTCATTCATTCAAAAGATGTTTATTAAATCCCTACGATTTGTCAGACACTGTGCTAGGTGTTAGGTGCTAGGGAGTCAACAACAAACAAGATACAAACCCGACTAAGGGGTAGAGAGAAGTATATGGGCAATTACAAGTGTGTGTGTGTACACGTATTAGTCATTTGGGACTTTCTCATTTATTTAGATTTATTTCCAAGTTTGAAAAACTCCCAACTTCAGCATATAGCTGCCCAGAGAGGCTTACCCTTGACAGTTTATTTAACCAAAATTTAGTAAGCATTTGGTCCCATCTCTCTGCTGGATATGGAGATAAAAACAGGTTTCTGCCCTCAAGGAGCCATGAGTCTAGTAGGGAAGACAAGATACAAAAACGCATAGTCACACACAGGCCAAGAGAAAAGGGACCATACATACATGCAGCTGGAAATCAAGTAGAGCTCTTCCTGAGGATCCTCACAAAGGTGGTAATCCTTAATTTGGGGCTGAAGGAAAAGTAAGAATTTGCCAGCTGGGCATTGTGGGAAAGACAGAAGGAACACAGAGGCTTATTTAGGGAGCTGCAAGTGGTTCTGTTGTAATGAAAGGTGTGAGAGAGTTCTCAGAAGCAAAAGGGAAAAGCCAAAAGTAACATTTGATGATAGCTAACATTTATAGCATTTACTGCTTTCCACAGATTAACACATCCACTTCACACAAAGACACCATGAAATAGAAACTATTATTCCTATTTACAGGTGGTGGAAGTGGGGCACCATAAAGTTAAATAACTCGCCCAAGGCTCACAGTCTGCCTCCAGTGTCCATGTTCTTAACCAATATGCTAAACCAGTGTATGGCAGACTCTGTATATTCATATGCAATTTTATTTTCCATTTATAGAAGTATGGTATAAGCACACATAAGAGAGGCAGCTAAGCCAGACTTGTAGAGTACAATTCAACCTTACTAGCTGTGTGGTCTTAAGGAAATTATTTAACCTTTCTGTGCCTCAGTTTCCTCATCTGAAAATCAAGAATAATATTAGTACTGAGTTGTGATAATTGAGTTAGAACACTTGAAGTATTTGGGCTGCTGTGTAGAGAATGGGGTAGAGAGGGTAAGAGAGAGGGCAAGGAGAAGGCCTAGGAGAATACTGTAAAAGTTCCAGACGGGGCAATGGTGGCTTCAACCAAGAAAAGGTCTCCGTTTGAAAATGGGGGAAACTGTACCTCATTCACAGGCCTAGAGGACAAAACAAAATAATGTATAAAAATAGGCTTTAAAGTGTGCAGTCCAGGGAGTTCCCTGGTGGTGTAGTGGCTAGGCTTCAGCGCACTCAATGCCGCAGCCTGGGTTCAATTCCCAGCTAGGGAACTACCTCCCACCCCCCAAAAAAGTGCAGTTCATAGTAAATGCCTTTAATGGTTTATTATGGATAATTTCAAATATACACAAAAGTAAAATAGCATAATACCCCCATTACCCAGCTTCAACAAATTTCAACACATGGTCAATCTTGTTTAACTTATACCTCTCCATCCACTTTCTCCCTCTCATATTATTTTGAAGTAAATTCTGTATGTCATATAATTTCATCTGTAAATATTTCAGTATGTTTCTCCAAAAGGACTCTCTTAAAAACCATAACGGGAGTTCCCTGGTGGTATAGTGGCTTAAGGCTTTGGCGCTGGTGCTGTCAGTGCTGCGGCCTGGGTTCGATTCCCAGCCAGGGAACTACCCACATACCAAAATGCAAAAAAAATAAAAATAAAAAAATAAAAACCATAACCATAACACCATTATCACACCTAAACATTAATATTAATTTTAATATCAAATATCCACACTCTGAGGCCAAAATTATATTGGCCAAGCCTAAGCCCGGCGCCACTTCTGCATACTGGCCCCTGTACCGCTGCGCCTCAGTGAAGTCTCTCTTGACTTGGTTTTTCTTGGATTTCACACAGATCTCTAGCAAAGCATTAATGTACTTTTTGGTTTATACATTCTACCTCTTCTTCCAGACGGTGAGCCCCCTTAAGGTCAGGGACTATGTTTTTATTCATCTCTGTATCCCATCCACAGGGACTAGTGTAGGCATGATATAGAATACATACCAAGTGCCCTCTCCAAGCCCCAGTGCTCTCCAAGGAAAAATGGAGTAACAGTACCATTTCAGGGGGTCACAGGAGGGTTAATCAAGATAATACCTTTTAGGACTTAGAGCACTCATCACATAGTAAGTATTCAATAGATGCTGTTGCCTATGATTACTATTTCTATGTTACATAATATTATATATTCCATGGTGTTGTTATTAAACCAATGAATGAAAGAATTAGTAAGTAAATGCATGAATGAATGAAGTGACTTAGCTTCAGTTCAAAGCCTGACGTTGGCCCCAGGGAATAGTGAACTTTAATATTCTTTGTTCCATGGACTGGAAATGACTAGATGTATTGCAATATTATTATTATTTTGTTTGTTTTGTTGTTTCTGTTTCAGATTAGACTCCATAACATGTGTAGGCTTCATCCAAACAGTTCTCCCAATTCTTGTGCAAGGATTCATTCAGGTGAGCTGGCAGGCGAGAAACTAAGGAAGACTACTTCCTTGTTCTATGAAGGTTTCATCTTCTTGGTGGCCTCTGTGTGGATGAACCATAAGACACAAATAGAAACAAATTTTAAAACCAGTGTGATCAAGAGAATGAAGAAGGGAATCCCCAATAGACACCCTGGAAATTAACCATCAAGAGTGAAGCAGGTCAGAGGACAGGAAATGAGGGTGAAATCAATAGACTATGTAATGTAGAGTATCTGGTTGTACTGGGAGGAGATTCATACAACCAAAGGAGAATTTGGAGATAAACTGTAATAAACACATAAGAAAACAAGTGAGAAAACAGACAAATTAAGAGAAAGAGGGACTTAGTTCCAGGGATAGCAAATAGTTTTGCAAGAAAAGAAAAATAACCACAGTACACTCTGTGGCTCATGACAACGATATTGATGGTATAACAACTCTGATTAATGATCCAACCAAAATCACTCCAGAAACACACCAGGAGGATGGGAGATGGGGAGTGTGTGCACGTGAGAGAGAGCCTGGTCCTCACTTTTCCTAACACTGAAAAATCAAGGAGTGGAGCATAAGACATAAGAATTAGACATAAGAAGGGTAACAAATACCAGAACAATCAGTTAAGAAAGTGAAAACTTGTTGCTGGGGAATGGGCATGGGGCTCAGGGGAGTGCAATGTTTTTGTAACAAGCTTTGTATAAGTGTTGATTAGTTAATTTAATAAGCACTTACACTATGCTTATTTGGCATCAGGCACTGTTCTAAGTGCTTTACAAATGCTAACCAGTTTAATCCTCATAACAACTTCATACATACTATTCTCACCCCCATTTTACAAATCAGGAAACTGAAATGCAGAGAAGTAAAGTAATGGCTCAAGGTCACACAGCTAGTGGATCCTGAAACTGGGATCTGACCCCAGAGCTGCCTCTTTACTTTATTCTTAAAGAATGAATAAGCATTATTTTAATTAAAATAAAAATAAAAAAATTTAAATCAGTGTGATCTTCTAAGAGGCTTTATGCCTAACTTCATGAGTACAGAGAGGCAAAGTTCTAAAAAGTAATCAGTCTATTTTTTTCTATAAGAAGCTGACTGGACCCAGGCAGCTCTAACTGTGAAACTTTTGAATTTTAGAGGCTCTTCCTCGTAGTGAGAACTTGTGTGTTTTCTGGAGTTTCATCATTGCCATGCCCAGTAGTGAGCGAGCAGGATACACAGCTGTCTCAGCACCCAGAAACCCAGGGAGTCCTAGGCTGGGCTAGGCCAGTGCTCTCCAGCAGGCATGCTCGAAGACTTCCTGGGTTAAGGAATGTAAGAAGCTTTAGGGAAAAATATAATAGGATGCGTGTTAATTATTGGCACTTTCTATGCTGGGCTCTTTATATGGGGTTAACTCTTTCATACATAACAGCCATCACATTTTTATGGCCAAGGAAACAGGTCAAAGAACTTAGGTAACTTGACCTGAAGTCACAGAGCGGGTATGGCAAAGATTCCAAACTGCCAATCTTTTTAGAGTCAAAGCTCCTTCTACTGCTTCATCTTTTCTTGTGGGGCAAACCGAAAGGTAACTCCTTTACCTGATTAATTTTTACCTGGGGCTCTTCCGGAATAGTCATCCCTCCCACAAGACGGAATCACAGCGGAGCCATTACAAGTAGAAGATACATATTTGAACTCCTATTTATATAGTGTTATCTCATCCTTTTTCATTTCTATTTTTCCACATTTCACAGTATGCACTTAATATTAGTAGAGAACTATGTATGTGTGATTTTTGAATAATTAATATACAGGGCCCGGCAGAAGTAACACCCAGACTTGAGTTATGATTTTATGACAAAATCATAACCATACATACTTAAAATGCAAATAACATCACCTTTTTTATGAGCTGGTAATCTATACCAAATCTTTTATTACAAAGTCATAAGCATGTATGGTTATGATTTTGTCATAAAATCATAACTCAAGTCTGGGCGTTACTTCTGCTAGACCCTGTATTATTAGGGCCTGAGTTCTCATAAATGTTTTGCTGAAAGACAAGATCAAGAAAGCTTGGGGACTACTGACCTGGAGGTATAGCCAGCGTCCTACACAGAGGTAAATATTTGTGGGAGACTGCGAATCCTCACACAAACACTCCCTTTGTGAGGGCCACCATCCGCCATCAGGACTTTGAATATTCAAATATGACCATGTGGCTTTCCTATTTCATAGCTTTCAGCGGCTCTTCACGACTTAAGAAAATAAAGTGCTTTCTGGAAATCCCTTGGTTATTTGTCCAGGGATCTTGTCCAGGCTCACCATTCCTGGAAGCCCTCACACACTTTCCTAACCTCCTGCCATGGGACTTCCCACCTCTGATCCTTTGCCTCCTCTGCGCCATCCATGGAGAATGCCAGTCTGTTTTCTCAAACATCTGACTCAGATCAAGGGACACTTCTGTAGTGTGTTTCTGCGTGGCTCCAGGCTGTTGTGTTCTTTGTCCCCTCGGTCTAACAGCACCTCTGGAAGTCACCGCATTTATCTTTTGATATATCGCTTCTCGGCTTTCTGGCTAAGATCAAGTGTGTTTGTTGATACATCTGCCTTCTCTCTACCAGACTGTGAGTCCCTTGAAAATAGGGACTGTGTTTTAGCTGCTGTTATTTACCTAGTACCTACTGCAGGGAACTTCTGAAACCTTTCCAGGCCTGGGCTTGCTGCTGTATAAATTGCGATGGATAATCTGTACCTCATATGGCTCTTACAATGGTTAAAGTGAGGTCATGTTGCTAATGTGTGTAGCTTAATGCTTGGCACAGAATAACCAGTTAGTAAGTGGTAGTCATTATTATCATATTATAAATTAATATTGTTAGTTGTAATATTTTACATAAAACAATGGGTAAAAGAGTAAATGCATAACTGTAGTGACCCAAGCAAAAAATTGCCCACTCCTGATTTTCACTCAACCTAAGAAAAGCTATAATGGACTGTTTCCTCCAGCCTGGGAATAGTTATTTCTATTTCTCTGTCTTTGGCCACATTTAATTTTTCTCCTATTGTTGTTCTACTATACCTGAAATCAGAACTATCAGAGACTTTGTAGGAGCTTTCTCATCCTAGGGAAGAGAATTCATCAGAGTTTAAAAGTGAAAAGGGAAAGTAGTTCAAATTCTGGCTCCTTTCCTCCTCCTTTTTTGTCCTGTGGGGCGAACAAAAAAGATGTCAACAAAAGTTGGCTCAAAAATTCAGTGTGATGTCTTCAAAGTTTTCACTGGAATCTTGATGGGTGGTGAAAGAAAAAGTTTACAAATCAATCAAAAACAATGGCAATAGCAAAGAACTGAAGCAGAGGGTCAAACACATCACGATGACTTCCTTGTTCATTTTCTAAGCTGAGGACCTGTGGAGTGCCAGGCACTGGAGTAGGCCCTGGGAAAACAAGGCCATCCCGATCAAGATGCTTGACCTCAAGGACAAACCTTCAAACTAGGGAGACAGGCAAGCAAAACTATGACTAGAGTAGGCTATATTTTGTGGAGTGTGATCTAGAAAGTACAGGGCATATATATAATAGGTACCCTGAATAAGTCAAGGAAGATTTCTTGGAGATGATGCCTGAGCTGGGTTTTAAGGGTCAGCTAGGGTTAGTTAGATTAAGAAGTACTTAAAGGATAGTCAAGTCTGAGGGAACAATAATAATATTGGTAACTTAGACTGAGTTGGTTTTTTATATTTCTGAGAATCTAAGATGATTAGCAGAAAGACTGTTAATAAGTCACCATTGATCCTATAAGATTCAATTGGGTGGGTTCCAAGCTGAATAGCTATTATCAAAAAAATTGTGGTCTTTTTCTGGTTTGAAAGAAAATTCAAATGAGAAGGTTTGAGATTGCAAGATTCCTCGGGTAAATTTCTCAACTCATTAAGCTTTGGTTTCTTCATTTCTAAAATGTAAAGTATAACATCATCTATCTGTGATAGAGATGGTTATTTACCAACCCATCATGCGCACCCTCTTCTTCAGCAGTGGAGCCAGTTTTGTTTAAGATGGCAGTGAGTCCAAATTAAAACAAAAAATGAAAACTACATTTCCCAGCCTCCTTTGAAACTAGTATCACCATGTGACTAATATCTGGCCCTTGAAATAAAGTGGTAATGTTACATGGTACTTCCAGAGAGGTTACTGAAAAGGGGCGAGAAATAGGGATTGACTACAAATGGGGATGAGGGATCTTTCTGGGGTAAATGAAAAAGTTAAAAAACTGGACTGTAACAATTGTTGCAAAACTCTGTAAATTTACTAAAAACTCATTGAATTGTACCCTTAAAATGAGCAAATTTTATGCTAAACTACACCTCCATAGTAATATAAAATAATAATAATTATTGACTGTCCTGCTATCTCAGGCCACAGGGACACTCAGGCCTGGCTAATCACATAGCACTGCTTCTTTCTGACCACAGGGTTGGTCCAGACAGGGTGGGTAGGACCATGACCCAAGCAGAGCAAATCAGACTTTTATGAGGTTTGATATATGGAGTCCTATGCTATAAGGACACAGCTTGGGGCTGTCCATGCCCCTTTCTTTCTTTTTCTAAGGACAGGGGCAGCTTGAAAAACACACCAGCTTGCAGAGGGAAAAAGGGTCAAGAGAAGGATAGAGAGAGAACCTGAAAATATCACCCAGAACTTAGGTCCAACATGCCTGCAGCCAGCTCATCCATGACCTTCCTGGTTACGGAAGCCTCTAGATTTTCCTAAAGCTCAAGCTATTTGAGCTGGCTTCCCGGCACTTACAACCAAAGAACTCTGACTCCTACATTTCATGAAGTACCAATGCTTAGCACAGAGGAGGTACAAAATCATTGGTAGCTCTTTCTACCACTATTAATAAAAAAATAATCATAAAATGAGAATTGAGTAACACAAAAAGGGAGTGAACTTTTATGTATTCTTTTCCAGGTATTAAAAATGCTTACATTGTTCACATTTCTACTTTTCCTATAGTCTTTTTTCCAAACAAACCTTAAAAGAAGCACAGTCTCCCTATGATGGATTCCTCCAGACTTTTTTTCAGGGGATTCCTCAATGAAGGCTGAAGGTGGAATGAACATATGGTTTGCCTTTTTTCTCTCTATTTCTCTTTGGTTAATATTCTTCATTTCCCTGTAGGGAAATCACAAGGACACATAAGGAAAAAAACTAAAGAGTTAGCATGATCTTTTCTCTCCTATGTTTTATATGTAAACAAATTCATTCATTACATCAAGAGCAGCTGATTGAAGCAGAGAGCTGACCACACAACAACTCAGTCACCAGCCCTTGCTGTGTGCCAGAGGTCATATCAGTCCTGGGGACATAGAGAGGAATAAGGGTGGTCCCTGAATTCAAGGAACACATACTCAGATTAGGCAGACAGGTGAGAAAATCCACAGTCTGAGAGAAAGCAGAAGTGTGAGCTTTGAGGGTAAGCCGAACTCAAGTTGGGGCTCTGCCACTTGCTGTGTGACCTTGAGCAAGTGACTTCACCTCTCCATGCCAGTGTACTCATCTCAACATGGTACACAGGAAGTGCTCAATAAATGTTGGCTGTTGGTGGTGTTATTATAGGAGGTTTTAAGTGGAATGTGTTCAGATAAGCTTGGGGTACACAATGCAAATGCTGAATTGGGGAAGATACCAGCTGACTTTTGAACTGTGAGTGGACATTACTCAAAGAAGAAGCAGGCTATGGCATTCAAGGTAGACAAAATAGCCATATATATATAAACGTAAATGCTGTCATATACTTCTCTGCTGTGGTAGGATAGATGTAGAAAGATTGGTATGAAAAACTAGCATTCAACTTGGCCTAATTCAGTAGTTACTCCAATGAAAGTCTTTCCCCCAGTCAAAAGAAAAAAATGGTGTTGACACAACATTCTCCCTTTTGGGATCTTCTGAGAGCCACAACCTTTTCTTAACTCTTTGGAGCCTGCTTCTGCTTGCAATGAAGGGACAAAACAAAAAAACAAACAAAAAAACAAACAAACGCAGCAAATTGTCCTTGTTATGAAAAACTTGGACATAATTCCTTGATATTTTTCTATGTTGTCATTTCTTGAGATGGTGAAGCCTACACATGTCTTAAGTTCATATTTTCCTCTATGAAAAGCATCCTTTGCTTGTATGATAATCATGTTAAAACATTTCATAGAGTTCTGCAAAAAGCATTTTGAACTGTGGGTGCTTTGCCCCCAGACAAGCCTGAGGATCAAGACCCTGGACTCACAAGAAAACTAACTCTTCAGCAGCAGTTGACCAGGCTCCTTCATTCATGTGCCAACTAGGCTCATCCTCCCCTTGCAGCAGAGACCCTGCAAAATAGCTGCTGGATTGCCTTTCCTCAGGGCAACTACTCCAGGCCTCTCCAACTGCAAATTTGCCAACTCCAAGTCCTCATGCTTTGGACCCTGCAGTTTTCATGGTATGGGCTCACATTTACTGAGCTGTCATTTACTGAGCACTTCCTTTGAGCCAGGCACAGACCTAGATAATGCCTTTCACCCACACAACTATATGAGTACTACGTGTCCCTGTCATACAGATGGTGTCCAAGCCTCATGGGGGCTGACTGATGGACCTAATTTATACAGAGCATGAGAGAGCTGTTAACTGGGGCTTCCGTCTGTCCAATTTCAATGCCAGTGCTCCGAACTGATGTGCAATATATTAGGGAAGGAAGTGGTAACTGATGTCCCCAAAGAGCCCTAACCCACCTCAAAGTACATTTCCACATCAATATTTGTCATCTTTTGTTCTTATTATGTCCATTAAAAAAAAACCCCACAAACTTATTTTAAACGTTATATAAAATTTATATATATATATAAGTAAAGAAAGTAGTATAATTAACATCATTTACCCATTATCTAGCTTCAACAGTTAGCAACATAAGGTCAATCTTGACTCATCTAGCACTCCTTTTGTCCCCTATTCCCACTCCAAATGGATTATTCTAAAGCAGGGGTGTCCAACCTTGTGGCTTCCCTGGGCCACACTGGAAGAACAGCTGTCTTGGGCCACACGTAAAATACACTAACGACAGCTGATGAGCTAAAAAAATAGTTCTGTGCATGATTTTCGTAATGTTTTAAGAAAAGTTTACAAATTTGTGTGGGCTACATTCAAAACCGTCCTGGGTCTAACTCTGCCGGAGGGCTGTGGGTTGAATGAGCTTATTTTAAAGCAAATCCTAAACACCATGTCATTTCACAAATACTTCATTATTATCTCAAGACGTGATTTTTAAAAACAACATAACTACAAAATTATTATATCTTTAAAAAAGGGACTACAGCAATAAAAGGACTTCCTTAATATCATCTAAAACCCAGTCAATACTGAAATAAAGTACAAGGCTGGTCTCTGTTACCGTGGGGTTCACATTCTGACCACAGGCTTAGGGCTACGTAGACAACGCGGAAGCCACGCCCCTGCCCACCTGAGGAAGTTGTCCTGCAGCTCCTTCAGGTACGCGTCGAAGTAACTCCATTCACTCCAGTGCAGCCGGTTCAGCTGCCGCAGGATGTCCCTCCTCTTGTTCACGTTCTTCAGGGTCAGGCTGATGACGTCGGCGTAGGTCGGGGTGGAATCAGTGCTTTCGTGGTCAAGGAAGA